>BQNB010028542.1:0-56554 GCA_026074375.1 Tanacetum coccineum
AGCCAGATTATACCAAACTCCAAGAACAAATGATGGTGATTTCACAAGAATTTCCCAAGAACACTTTATGCTATTCAAAGTAAAACCCGGAAACTATGAACAATTTTGTCACAATTGCTTATAGATTCGAAATAACATTTCAATTACGCTTCTTTGATGGATCAAAATTTGGGTTTGTTGATGAACATCAAGCAAAACCATCCAAATTCCTTCAAGAACACCTCTAACTTTGATTCTAATGGTGGTGGTGATGGTGTTATCAATGGTGGTTTGGATCAAAGGTTTTTAAGCCTTTATCACCAAAAACACCTATTCTAATGGTTCCAAATGAATTGGATGTTTTTGTATGAGAATCTATGAAATGAGAGAGATAAGTAGGCTTTTTATAGGCTTTTCGGGGGCCAAAGTATGCCGCACAAACTTATTTGTGCGCCGCACATAGGGAGTTAATGCACACTTCATTTAATTGCCTTTAATTTTTCTACAGACTGAAAAGTGCGCTGCACTTTTGGCCATTTCAGCACCTGGCCTTTTTCAAGGTTGTAGATAATTGAATTCTCTTTACGTGGCTACTAGATACGCGTCAAACGGAGTTCGTATAACCGAGTTATGACCAAAACAGTGAACAGGTGTCAAGAGATCTTTATCTTCAGTTATTTCTTCATTTAAGCTTCAAATCTTCGTGTATTCTTCCGTTTTCTTTCACGACACATACCTAGAACATATTATAGCAAATATACTTGATTAAGTACCAAAAGTTCACGAGAAATGATCAAATATATATAAATAACGCCGCCGAAAACATGTATAATTTAGGCGTTATCAAATCCCTCCACACTTAGCTATTGCTTGCCCTCAAGCAATTAACGCGAGAAAACAAGATCATTTATCATGACGTGGAGAAAATTAGATTTAACAAGTGTTTATCGGTTTTATAACTTTTCAGGCATAGACATATAATAGAGCACCTCACAAAGGGAAAGTGTTTGTTTTTAAATTCACACGAGTCACTCAGATAGGGTTTTATATTTATAAAGTCAATCAATTGCACAGACATAATTTAGTTTGCTACCATATGCTTGTACTAGACACATAAATATGCCCGTTGCGGCATGAGCACCTAGACAGAAATCTCAAAGAGGCAAAACATGATAATGATGAGGGTGAATTGCAGATACTTGATTCCATGTGCCAGAACTTTGCGTTATACTTTGAACTTTTATTTCTTTCCTCTCTTTTTTTTTTCTTTTTTTGAATTCTTTTTCATTCCAGATACTGCGATAACTAAGGCTGGCACAAAATGTCACACCCCCAGACGGGGCCTGGACGGAATACTTGTCCGAGGGCGTGACGTCATAACAATCCGATCACAAAGCAATAAAGAACGACCACTAATCATGGACGTTTGAAAAAGTACAGTATTATCATACGACCAATGTCTATAAAGTTAACCTCACATACGGGTCTAGTGAATGATGAGATGCAAGCACAGTGTTCAGGAGCTGATCAACATTATCGGCCACTAGCATATAACTTCTATACCAATACTAATGTCTAAAAAAGGACAAAGAATTATACGTACACATGCTGTAACGACGGAATAGCACTAACATGATGACTACTCATACTAGACCTGTAATGTGTGAACAAGCTTGGAAGGGTGTAATAAAAATTATGATTGTGTATTGAAAGGTGTGATTTGTCTAGAAAATTCTTTAAGGCTAAATTTCACCAATTGATTAGTGGAATGTTGTTGTGTAGTTATGTATGTGTCAATCCGGGGTGGATAGATGGAGTTGCCTTACTCAGAGTATGTATTTTTCTTAAGTTTTTTGGAAAAAGCCAATATAATAAAATTGTTTAAATTTTTCTGAAAAATATCAGTGTGAAAGTTTGAAAATTTCTGCCCTGGGCAAACATGAAGGGGACATGATTAATTTTGTCCTATTTGCTTACCCCTCCACAAACTTTGCCTCTCCTCTAGGAGCTGAGCTGATTAAAGAAAAAATAGGGAAAATTACAAGGAAAATTGGTACTTCCCGAGATTACTTATAGTTCTTGGTTAAATTATATAGGTGATTTGGAGCGCACAAAACGCGGTATGTCAAGCATTTGTAGTCTGTACCGTACGTAATTTAGTACCTTCCGAATTATATAAGTGTTCCAAGTTGTAATAAATGCCGAACACACTTGTTTTATTTTATCTGCGCAAAAATAGACGACAAACTACAAAAATTGTAAAATACTAAAGCGCAGTCTTTGTAGGACCACTTGTTGCATTTAGCGCATGAACTCAAGGCCTTTAAACCCTCAGTGTACGTTGGATGGACGAGTCATAGTCTCGTGAGGGTTTCCAGCGAACACACCCACAAAGTTCGATAAATTTCTTTTTAGATGCAGAAATCGAGATACGCGACACACCGGCCGAATGCGTGACATACTTAAAGACTGTAAAGTTTTTGTTTTATATATATTTTTATTTTTTTTATTATTATTTACTATTACTACTATTATTATTATACTTAACTTGATTTAAGATTCCTTAATGATACGGTTTAAGTGGGAATGATCCACTCTAAAAGCTTAGGGGTATGGTATTTTTAGAATGTACTTACGGTATGGTGGATCTTTTTAGATTGATCCACTCTAAATGCTTTAGGGTATTGTTTTTAACCATGTGATAGCCCTCTTTTTGATGTCTTATGGTTTTATTTTTTTTGTTTATTGTCTACACGATGATAGGAGGTGGTGGATCTTTTTGAGTTTTCGGAGAATCATCAGACCTTCCACTCCCGGTGAATAAGGCATTTACTTGTTCGGTTTGAGCTTGAAGAGGAGGTTGTAGCTCAGTCCAATCGGTTTGTTCTAAAGATATGTTTTTGAGATTTTGACCACTCATCTATTTTTATTTCCATATTTGTTAATTTAGTTGGATAATTCTTTTCATTATGCATCATTTTTAAAATCATGTATCGTAACATTTGTTTTTCCAAAAAACAGTAACTCTTTGGACCATCCAAGAAGTTTTGTGATTGATTTTTAAAATTATTTTTAGATTGAGGTTCTTGGCGTTGATGCTTTAGACTCTTTGTTAGTAAACACCGAGTGGTTTTACCTTCGTCGTCTGCAAATGTTTTCAATGATACAGTTCTCATGCTACGGATAATGTCTTTGAAATCTTCGAGATCATTTTTCACATCATTGTTTAATTCTGAGAGCGATTTCTCAGAATCATTAGGATCATGATGGGATTGATGAGAAAATGAATTATAAGAATCTTGGTTTTGATAATCTTCAGATTGGATGTAATTGGCTTCATGACGTTCACACATCGGCGTGTCATCGTTCAGGTGGTTTTTAGAAGCGTTTTCCTCTCTAAGCTCATTGTATTTCTTTCGCATATCTTGTAATTCTTCTTTTAAACTTATAATTTAAGAATCCATAGCCTTTCATTTTTCCATAAATTGAGAATTATCAGTCTTACTATCACTTCCATCGGCGAAGGAAACAGATTTTCGATGATGTTCACTTTTAGATTTAATGAGCCAATCATGTTCGAAAAGGACACTGTCCTCGAGAAATTGAAAAGCTTGATTCGGGCTTTTGTAGAGGAAGATTCCTCCAGCAGTTATGTCCAGGATTCCTTGAGTGGGTTCTTCTAGACCATGATAGAATATTTGAATAATAGCTCCTTTGGTCAGACCATGCCCATGGCATTTTCGAAGCATGCTCTTGAGTCGTAACCAAGCGTCGGTTAGACTTTCACATACGAGTTGAGAGAAACTTCTGATTTCAAGTAAAAGACGGTTAAATAACGAAGGTGGAATCAGAGTATTTATAAATGGCTCTTATCAGTGTGTGTTCCCAACGAGTGTTATAGGACTCTTGTCATTAAAGTGTTAAACCAGGTTTTAGCTTCATCACACATGGAAAAGGGAAATATTAAAAGCTTTACGGCTTCGCTTTGAGTTTCACCGTATTTGAACATGTCGCAGATTGCGAGAAATTCACAGATGTGGTCATGCGGATCGGCTCGCAGATAACCATCAAATTTATTTTCCAAAATCATTTTCAAGTGGGTACTATTGATAATAAAGTTGTCATCAACATTAGGAGGTTGAACATTGGCGAGATTAGGAGGTCGGTGCTTACATATTCTTAGCATTTTCCACTAGGCTGATCATCAGGATCGAGAATTATTTGTTTGGGTTCAACATCCTCTTCAGGTATATTTATAACGACAAAGTCATTAACGATAGGATGTTCGGTGGAAGATTTGTGTGATTCGATCTGAATGGATTCTTTCTGGGTAGTTTTAATCTTATAAGTCCTTGTTTTTAAACTTTTATTAAATCTATATATTAGACTTACAAGTTGTTTTCCATAATATTGGGGATTTATACATATGTTAAGCATTTTGCAAAAAGACGCATTTTATACTATATGTTATATATTTATTAGTATATATATATATATATATATTTTATATATATAATTAAGGTTAATAGGATAATAAAAATAAAGTAAATTATTTTCATTTTTTATAGATTTATAAATTAGATATATTTTAATTTAATTATATATAGCAAATAAGGATAAATAAATAAAAGATTTTTTTTTGAAAAAGTGTGGCGTACTTTAAGAAAAGTGCGCCGGCTTTTATGGAAATTTTATGTTTTTTTTTCGAATATTATGATAAACTAGATAATTACAAATACACAAGGCATATAATCAGATAAAATACAATTTCAAATGATTATAGAACCTAAGACTAGCAGATTGGGGGTTTTGGTTTTGGTTTTTGAAATAAGATTCTGTTTGTGAAAATTTGCAGAAATAGGGCGTACTTGGGTAAAGTGCGGCGTACTTTCTGGGTTTTCAGGAAAACCGGCGCACAAAGAGGATGTGCGGCGTACTTCGTGGAGAAAAATGATTTTTGGTTTCCGTTTGCCAGAAAACAGTATGACGGAGTTTAGAAAATTGGATATGCAAAGTAGAAACTAACAAGAAACAATTTAGCACAAAAAACAAGCTAAAAAAGCTATTACACTTAAAACAATCCCCGGTAACGGTGCCAAAAACTTGATTGTGTGTTTTTCAAGCTTTAATTGTGTTAATACTAGAGAAATACCGATTTTAAACTATAAATACACTATCACTCGAGAAGATATTACCCGTTCGTGTTAGTTATAGTTTAAGTAAGTCCAGGTCATTCCACGGGAATTGTAGTTTTCACAGTTTGTAATTAAGATGCTAAGGCTTAAATTATTGTCACGGATCAAATTAACCAAATCATGCATATATCGGATTAAAGGATGATTCAAGTAAATGATTAAAGTATGTTTGTTTAGGCAATGATCACTTAGATAATGATGTGTTTGGAATAGTGTTTATAAGTTAGAAAATAGAGTTATCACAAGTTATAAATCCTTTTGGCCTTTAAATATAACTAGTGATTATATTGATTAATAACAACAAATCCTTTTGGCCTTTATAAGTTATTATAACCAATATAATAAGTGGAATGATAAAACATAAGTTTATAAGTATCCTTTCAGCCTTTACACTTAGAAAATCATGTTTAACCATTTCAATAAACAAGTATCCAAACACTCCATATCAAAGATCACATATTGCCCAAACAAACACAAGATGACTACTCTGATCAGAATAGTAACAATACACGATAGCATTCACTCATGAATTCGCAATAAAGATTCATATTTCGTAAGGCATAAACAAGATTTATACCAACTTCAAGAGCAAATGTTGATGATTTCACAAGTTTTCCCAACGAAAACTCTATTTTTATTCAAGTAAACCAAAAACTATGCTATAATGTCGGTCACAATCCTTATAGATTTGATTAATACTTCCAATGCTACTTCCTTGGAATAGTTATAATCTGGAAATTGATGGTGGATAATGGTGGTAGTCGATGGTGGTGTTGGGTGTTTAGGAAAATAAAAAAAATGGTGTGTTGGATCCTTGGTTTGTCAAGCCAAGATCATGCAAAAACACCTATTCTAAGTGTTCTAAACGAAGTGGGGAATTGTGTGTGAGGATGTGTGAAATGAGAGAGGCTAGGAGGCTTTTTATAGGCTCTTCAGGGGTCAAAGTGTGCCGCACAAACTTATTTGTGCGCCGCACTTTGTGAGTTAATGCACTTAGCATTTAATTGCATTTAATTCTCTTAAATTCGATGAAAAGTGCGTCGTACTTTTGATAAAACCTCCACACTTTAGCAAACTTTCAGAACTTGGCCTTTTTAATGGTTGTAGATAATTGAATTCTCTTCGCGTGGCCTCTTGAACCAACTAAAACGGAGTTCGTATGACCGAGTTATGACCAAAACAGTGAACAGGTGTCAGGAGATCTTTATCTTCAGTTATTTCTTCGTTTAAGCTTCAATTCTTTGTGTATTCTTCCGTTTCTTCCATGACACGTACCTAGAACATTATAATAGCAAAATATCTACTTGATTAAGTACTGAAATTCACGAGAAATGATCTTATGAATGATGCATATAACGCCTGCCTGGAAAACATGTATAATTTAGGCGTTATCATCATAACAAAACCGTTATCTTTTACCAAACCATAATAGTCTGTTAGAACAAAACAGTTATCTTTTATCCAAAACCGTTATGTCATAACGCAAAACCATGTTCTTTACCAAAACCATTATCTCATAACAAAACCGTTATCTTTGACCAAAACCGTTATCTCATAAACAAAAGAACCGTTATCTTTTACCAAAACTGTTATCTCATATTATGGTTGTGTGGTAAATTACTCAAAACGACTCAAAACACTTGGGCTAAGTGTGACATCAACATTATTTTATCCAAAACATCGATCACCGTCGAAACGGGACAAGCGATCAAACAATCCAAGAAAATCTGACGAGAAATAAGTGGGAGTTCGAAGATCGAAAATAAACGAATAAACATCTCCGCAATGTTAAAGTGTACATATACTTAAATATATTTATTATAATAAAATAATAATATTTTATTATTTTCGTCTCTTTATCGGCTCAAAAGGGTAATTATAAAACCTTGTCATTTTAACATAACCACACTTGATCGTTAAATCTCGACACTTAAAGTTTATTAAAAGTCACGTTTCGTCCTTTAACCGAATCGGCACAAAATAATTTTTCACAATATTTTCTAAGTGTAGGATTTTTACAAAATTTAGGCATGATTCGTTCGTTTATACAACATTTTCCAAGATTTTAAAAATATCAATTCTAACACTTTTCTCAAATTTTCAAGTCCAAATACTTTTCCCAATTCTCACCAATCCACCGACTAAACGCCAAATTCAATATCCGAATAATACTTTAACAAAACGCATTTCCCTCCATCGACTTTCAATATTGACACGAAACATGTTTCAATTTAAAAATTCACTTTAAACGTATTAAACCACTAGTCTTCGCTTATTGGGCTTAAGGCCCATTAAAGATCCAAAATGTTTTCACTAAGTGTTAAAATCCATTTTATTATCTTAAGATCGTATCCCAATATGTATGTGAACGGTTATAAGTTTTTTGAAAAACCATTATAATGCCAATTAAGTCCGCATAATATCCCTAACCAAAATAAGCCAAAAATAAACCGAAACAATAAGCCATAAGCCGAAACCAATATAAGCCGAAACAAATAAGCCCATAGCTGAAACCAATATAAGCCGAAACAATAAGCCCAATATATAAGCCAATGGGCCAAGCCCATCACCCTTTTTCTTCCTTCTTTTCTTTCATGTTGGGCCAAAACACCCATAAGCCCAAAAAAAGCAAATAAGCTCAAACTATACTTATTTTTAAGCATCTTTTAAAATAAGCCCAAAAAGTACTTGACAGAATAAAAAAAATCTTTTATAAAAATACACCACAGGACCGCAAAATATCAAACTGTCAACTTTGTGCCTTTTGTTTCGAGTTTTGACGCAAAGTATACACCCCTTTTGTGTGTACATTTTCGATTTTCAAAGATTGATTTTTGTGACGATCAACTTGTACAAACTAGTATTAAGACCATATAATATTAACCATAGAAGTAACAACTTAAATAAAGATTTAGAAAACTTACAATCTTTGGAGCGAGTTCGGTTCGGTTTTGTCACTCAAGAAAGTAGAGACCCATAAAACCTTTTTCTATAACCCATGTCTATCTAATATCAACCCGCTATCGATCTTTTAACCCCTTGTCCCTTGGTACTCGTCCGAAATACAAAGAAAGAGAGAACAAAGATATTTATTTTGTGTTTGATTTCAAATGAGAATGAAAAATGTTGAGGTTATGACAAAAAAATGTTGTAAGAGTTTTTTTTTTGACCGTGCGCAGGGTCATAACAAGGCTTATATATATGCCTTATTGTCCTTCTTCTTGTTACGCACGTTCCCAAATGGGATCCTAGGGGGTTCGATGTTGCATCTTGTTAGTGTCGGGCACTTCTTAGAAAGCTCAAAGGTTTCATGTTTTTTAAAAGTCGTTACCCATGAGTTTTATTAATATTCATATTGCGTTTAAAATCACTTTTCAATATGAAGTAAGGTTATTAAGTACGACACTATATCACACTTAATCTGTACACAAAAAATTCTAATTTGGTCGCGTGTCGGCGTAGGGTAAGGATGAAAACTCAAGTTTTTGTTTGTAAAACTCAACCGACCATCTGCTTACAAATGTGAAAAAACATTTTTATAAATTTCCAAAATGCAGCTTTGTCAAAATCGACTTGATCAAAATTTATACTTTAACGACCGTTATAGTCTTTTTACTGAATTTCACAAAAATGACCGTTTTTTGAAAACTTTCAAATCACACACTAACGATTTACATTTTAAACCAACGTTTCCAAAATCATGAATTTATTAAATAAATAAGCTCATTACACACTTCCAAATCACTTAAACTTATTCCCAAATAAACTGTCGTGCCGGTACGCGCTGCGTGACGATTTTCGGGATTGACGGGAAAGCTTCCCGGAATTATTTAAAATACCAACAAAATACTCCGAAATGGAAAGACGAATCCAAAGTGATTCTCTCCCAAAATTCAAGACTCCTCTAAAAATCTCGGTTAAACCATAATCGTTTTACGCAAAATTGTCAACTGAAGTCAACTTTTCAACTTTAATCGGGAAAACTGACAAGGTCGAAAGACTTCAAAATACAAAGTTATAATATTTTATAATATTTAACCCTGACAAAGTTACGGTTATCACAGTCTAACACCCTTAAAGTAATTTCGCCTCGAAATTCAACTCAAATCATCGAATCACAACATCGATAGGAAACTCCATTCCTCGACGTATCACATTAGATCACTAGGGTTTAGTCTTTTCAAGCAAGGTTTCTTCTGATTCCTCTAAAGACTAAGTTTTTCCATAGTCCAATTCCTATACTTTCTCATGGTTAATCTACGGCTCTTTGGCCAACACTCACTCAAGATCCCTAAGTAAACCTTACTTGGACAAACACTCCAGGCTTTACCTTTCTAGTAAGACCGTTCATTGTCTAAACCTCATCATTATTTACCTTATACTTTTTTCCAAAGCAATCTATCAAGCTGATTACCTAAATCTCTCACTTCATTTAGATAGGTCAAGATACCTTTCAAAAGCTTACACAAGAAAAGTATGATCAGGTTTCAAATTTGATTCACTACAATTCCTTCCAACTTTCCCTGTTACCATTCACGGTCTCTCATGACTCATATAACACGTAGACTAATCCAAGTCCGAAGTCGGAACACATCCGATGACGTTTTTCAGATTTACGCGGGACAACTTCTTGGTTTAACGGCAATTTAATGCGTAGCTTATAATAGTCAAAGTAATGAATGGAAAAGTTTAAAATAATGACCTAAAATTTATGGGGTGTGACATCCTTTCCCCGTTAAAAGAGCTTTGTCCTTAAAGCTTAAGACGTAGTATGCGACGCGGATTTAGAATTTGAGGAGATATGGGGGTACTTTTTCTGCATTTGGTCTTCGCACTCCCAAGTATACTCGGGACCTCTTCTTGAATTCCAATGGACCTTCATGATTGGAATGCGACTTTGCTTTAAACTTTTAACTTCGCGGTCCATAACTTCAACTGGTTGTTCAATGAAATTGAGCTTGTCATCGACGTGGATTTCGTCTAACGGAATAGCGAGCGGTTCGTCGGATAAGCACTTCTTAAGGTTTGAGACGTGAAAAGTACTATGAACACGGCTTAGTTTCTCGGGTAACTCAAGTCGATATGCAACCGTTCCAACTTTGAATTTTAAAAGGGCCAATATAACGAGGGTTCAGCTTTCCCCATTTTCCAAAACGTATCACTCCTTTCCAGGGCGATACTTTTAACATAACCTTATCCCCAACTTGAAACTCCAGTGGCTTACGTCTCTTATCAGCATAGCTCCTTTGTCGATCACGTGAAGCTTGTAGATGATGCTTGATTTGGATGATCTTCTTTGTTGTTTCACGAACAATTTCTAGGCCAGTAAGCTGAGCGTCTCCCACCTCAGCCCAACAGATAGGTGACCGACACTTGCGACCATACAACGCCTCAAAAGGTGCAGCTTTAATACTCGTATGATAGCTGTTGTTGTAGGAGAACTCTATCAATGGTAGATGTCTGTCCCATCCCTTTCCGAAGTCCATCACACACGCTCGTAGCATGTCTTCTAACATTTGGATGGTCCTCTCACTTTGACCATCTGTTTGTAGGTGGTAAACAGTACTCATATCCAATTGAGTACCTAGGGCTTCGTTCAACGATTTCCAGAAATGAGACGTAAACTTACTGTCTCGATAAGAAATAATCGAAACTACCACTCTATGTCTCGAGATTACTTCCTTCAAGTGTTGTCTCGTCAACTTCTCTATTGTGTCGGTTTCCTTCATTGGTAAGAAATGTGCAGACTTTGTGAGTCGGTCTACAATTACCCAAATTGTATCTTGACCAGACGTCGTCTTAGGTAACTTAGTAACGAAATCCATAGTAATGTTCTCCCATTTCCATACTGGGATTACAGGTTGAACCAACAAACCGGATGGTTTTTGGTATTCTGCTTTAACCTTTGCACAAGTCATGCATTTACTGACATACGTGGTAATTTTTGCTTTTATGTTGGGCCACCAGTATAGCTTCTTCAAATCTTGGTACATCTTGTCTGATCCAGGGTGGATCAAATACTTTGACTTATGCAACTCGTGCATAATCAAAGCTCTCAAGTCACCAAAACATGGTATCCAACTTCTATTCTTCAAACACAACATTTCGTCTGCACGTGGCTCCAGATTCTTAATCATGCCATACAAATCTTCTGTTCTATAATTCTCTTCCTTTCTTGCCTCAACCTGAGCATTCAAGATTGGCACAGGGAGGTTCAAACCAATTGTCATAACCAAGGCTCGAACTCGTAGTGGCTTAGGTCTACTCTTTCGGCTCAACGCATCAGCCACCACATTCACTATTCTCGAGTGATAACGTAACTCACAGTCGTAGTCACTTAACAGCTCTAACCATCTACGTTGTCTCATGTTCAACTCTTTCTGATCTAGAATATATTGCAAACTCTTTTGATCAGTGAACATAACGCACTTCGTGCCATAAAGGTAATGTCTCCACATCTTGAGAGCGAACACCACAACTCCCAATTCCAAATCATGTGTCGTGTAGTTCTTCCCATGGATTTTAAGTTGGTGGGATGCATAAGCTATGACTTTCTCCTTCTGCATCAATACTGCGCCTAATCCCTTATGAGAAGCATCACAATATACTACGAAGTTTTCACTTCCTTCGGGCAATGCCAAAATCAGTACACTACACAACTTTTGCTTCAATGTCTGGAAAGCAGTTTCTTCCTTTTCACCCCAATTGAACTTTACACTTTTCTGAGTCAGCTTCGTCATAGGCTTGGCAATCTTGGAGAATCCTTCGATAAATCGTTGGTAGTAACCGGCAAGACCTAGAAATTGGCGAATTTTTGTTGGAGTATTGGGTGATTCCCAATCCTTGATTGACTTAATCTTCGCAGGATCAACGTGAATGCCTTCGCTATCAATTACGTGTCTAAGAAATTATACCTTCGACAGCCAAAAGTCACACTTTGAGAACTTGGCGTACAATTTTTCCTTCTTGAGTAACTCCAAAATTAGTCTAAGACGTACATCATGTTCTTCCTTGGTCTTAGAGTAGACCAAGATATCATCGATGAACACGATCACAAATTTATTTAGGTATGGTCTACATACCCGGTTCATCAAGTCCATGAACACTGCCGGCGCGTTAGTCAACCCGAATGGCATCACTTGGAATCGTAATGACCATAGCGAGTTCTAAATGCCGTCTTTGGGATATCCTCGTCACGAACTTTGAGTTGGTGATAACCAGACCTCAAGTCGATCTTCGAGTACACATTTGATCCTTGCAACTGATCAAACAAGTCGTCGATTCTCGGAAGTGGGTATTGATTTTTCACAGTAAGCTTGTTAAGTTCACGGTAGTCGATACACATTCGGAAAAAGCCGTCTTTCTTTTTGACATACAAAACCGGAGCTCCCTATGGTGAGGAACTTGGTCTTATAAATCCCTTGTCAGAAAGTTCTTGTAGTTGGGTAGACAATTCTTCCATCTCTGACGGTGCTAACCTATACGGGGCTCGAGCTATAGGTGCAGCACCTGGGACTAAGTCAATCTGAAATTCGACTTGTCGTGTGGGTGGTAGTCCAGGTAAGTCTTCTGGAAAAACTTTTAGAAAGTCTCGTTGAGTAGGCACGTCTTCAAGTCGCTTCTCATCCGACTTGTCTTTGTATTCCTTCGCCGTAACCTGTGCCAGAAATAGTCGACAACCCTTCTCCCATATACTTCTGGGCCTTTTCACATGATATAATGCTCAACGTCGATTTCTTCTCCTTGGAACCTTTGTCTCCTTGAACGATCAGAATTTCATTTCCATAAGGAATACGCACTATCTTCTCGTCACAGACAATCACTGCATGATTCATTGCTAACCAATCCATGCCGATGATAACTTCGAAACTACCCAACTCTATGGGCATCAAGTCGATATTAAATGGATGTCCTAACAATCCTAATGTACAGCCCCTAAGCATCGTATTAGTTTCTGAAGTCCTTCCGTCAGCTAGCTCGATGGCGTAACTAACGTCTAAGGCATAGGGTGTGATATCTAGCAATGTACTAAAAGTATTTGATACAAAACTTTTATCGTCACCCGAATCAAATAACATATATGCATGATGATCGTTAAGAAGGAACGTTCATGTGGACAGGTGTTGGATCCTGGCGGTTTAGTCCCTCCTCTAGGGGCATATGGCTCTGCCTCTTGCATAAAGAGTCTTGCTTGTCCCCGATTTTTGGTTCTTGATCTTGGGACAATCCTTCCGGTAATGTCCTTGTGCGCCACACTCAAAACAAGTCACACCCCTCTGATTCACCATTTGACCTCTCTGGGTAGAAGTGGCGGAATTGGTAACCTTACAATTTCGGGTCCATAATGTCACCAATCTTGTTGCACTTCCCACATCTTATGGTGCAAGGGCCTACATGATGAAGCTTACACTTGTTGCAGAAGGGCAAAGTACCTTCATATTCCCTCTTCTCATTGTTACTAGCCACATAGGCTCTAGCAACATTTTGTCCTCCAGTATTCTGTCGTTTGTGGGGTGGTTGTTGCCCATGGTTGTTTCCATAGTTGTTGTCCAATCTCCTCTTGTTCTCTGCATTTCTTACAGCATACCCCTTCAACTTTTGATCCATCAAGTTGTTGGCAATTCGAGCAGCATCTTGCAGTCTTGTAGGTTCTGCAGCAATCACATTTCCTTGGATGTTATTCAAGATAGACACCTACTATGATTTTCTCCACCCGATCTTCCTCCTCGGGAACCATTTTGGTGCACATCATGGTGAGTTCCTGGAACCTTTGAGTGTAATTAGCGATGTCATTGTTTTTCACCGACAGATTCCACAACTCGGTTTCCATCTTTTGGATCTCGTTCCTCGGGCAATACACTTTGGTCATCAGCTTCATCAGCTCTTTCCATGACAAAGCGTATGCGGCATCAGTTCTGATGGTTCTCTTATGAGAGTTCCACCAGGTTAATGCACTGTTGAGTAAAGTATAGGTAGCATACTTCACTTGATATTTCTCTGGACAGTTGCTGATGTGAACATAGTTTCCATCTTTTCACTCCACCTTATCAGACCAACCACACCTTCAGTTCCTTTAAAGCTTAATGGTTGACATTTCATGAAGTCTCGGTAAGCACATTCACGAGCAACCAACCTATCGCCTCTTCATTCACATTGTGGTTCTCATTACCGTCACCGTTGTCGCCTCCATTGTTTCCATTTCCATTACCATTTCCATTACCATTTCCATTGTCATTCCCATTCCCATTTCCATTACCATTTCCATTGTCATTCCCATTCTCGAGTTTAAGATTTTGGTTAACTCGATGAGCTTCTAGAGCTGCGTTCACACGTTGGTTGATCATTTCTTCAATTGCGGCGTGGGTCATCCTGGAACGAGTGTTTGTCATTGTTCTACATCACAAGACACAACCTATAGTGAGATTTTGAAACGAATATACAAACATTAGGTAATGATAATTTAATACATGTTATGAAGTAAAATTTAATTGTAACACTTGGTATGCCAGATTAAGATTAATTAAACAATCATAGACAAATACGTAGTCGAATTCAAAACAAGCTTTTCATTTCATAAATAAAAGCATAATTCGATTACATCCAAATCCAAAATAGGTACATGATCCACAATTATTTACTGCTAATATCTAGACCTAACCATCAGTCTAGTGTCCTACATGATCATGGTGCAACTAGTCTATGGGCGAAAACCCATACGCCATCTCAATGATACGACCTCCAACCTATAAGTCTCACTCGAGCATCATCACGATCCCTTACGAATCTGAAGAAACTCCTCCTGTGAAAGGGACATATGAAGGCGAAGGTTGTTCACACGATCCCTCTCAATATCCAACATAGCACGAACCTTGAGGTTCTCCAACCTCAAGCTATATATCCTCTCGGCCATCCTAGCTCTGTCTCTACTAGCTATCAACTGATCGGCCTCCAATCGTCTCTGAGCAGTCTCAATCCCGACAATCCTATCAACACGAACCTCAGACATGTGATGGTAAAAGTCACGCACATCATCATCCAAGTCACCTGGCATATCCTCGACTGACCTAACAATGCCATCCCTAGTGCCAGACGAGTCAGAAGAATCCTCTCCCCAGTGGCTCTACAAATTCTCCTCTCAAACTATCGGTGCGGACATAGGGTCGATACCTACCTCAACCGTGTCTCCAGCACTGGCGTCAGCCTCATACTCCTCTGTGTCATCCCTGAAATCCCCAAGGTCAATCTCAACATTATCTCTAACATCATCTCCATCACCAATACCTAACTCCATATCAACCCCAGTCTCTATAGGACCAACCTTGGCATCCTTCTCTATGCTAGCCTCAGACGAATATAAATCTCTAAACCTCTTACGAGGTCGTAAGAGATCAGCACGGGTAGGAGCTAATGATCCCATAACTGGCATAAATGATGGTACTGAATCAACCAGGGATCTACATCTCTTGCGAGAGGGTCCAGCAGCATGTGAAGATGAATGCAGGGGTCTCTCTGATGAATCTCCTGATGATGACTCTGATGTAGTCGGTGGATACAAAGTAGATAATGGAGCAGCACACCAATGAAAAAATGCCTCACTATGTCGTGGTGCTCTCTTCGGAGTAAAAAAAAAAGGGTAACACAATCTGGGTGATACATCTCTAGTCGAAGATCCAGAATGAGCCTGATCTGATGCATCCAAACCCAAAGAATGAACTGGCGAAGAATCCGAAGATGAACTGGAAGAAGATGAGTGATGATCTGAAGAACGAGGTGATGCATGCCTCGATGCTAATCTGCGAGCTGGTAAAGGTCCAACTCTCTTCCTTACAGTCAACAACTTACGCGGCCCGTTAAGATAGGTGTAGTAAGGTCGACCAAAAGGAACAGCCTCCCCGGGTCAGATGAGAATCGCTAACAGTCGACGAATCCTGGGCGGGGCAGTAATAGAAGCAATAGGAAACTCAGATGATGATGATGGACGTGTTGTTACCCTGATCCTCTAACGAGCAACGGTAGCAACATAAGGGTCCTGTGATGGTGGTCCATCAGAAGAACCAGGAGCCTCAAAAGAATCGGTGCATAAGAATGGTGAAATAGCTGGTAGCGGGGAAATGTGCTCTGGTGAAGACATCTTATCTGGTGAATCAAAATTGAAACCCGTATAGGGAACCAAGCCACACAATCCAGTGGGTGAAGTGACAAGAGTCGTCTCAACCATAGGAGCGGCAGATGAAATAACAGGAGCAATAGTAGAAGTCTCTGGAGCAACCACAGAAGTAGAAGGAATAACAGTAGGAATATCACCAAAAAGAATAACCCGAGAGGGCAGTGATCCCACACTCTCATCCGAAGAATCAGAAGAAATAGTGATAGCTGAAGCTGCCATGATCTGCACAAGTAAAATTTTATATAAATCTCCTTTATATGAAACCATGCAAGGCATAAAGAAACAATAAAATGAATGGCAAGGTAAATATGGCAATATGTAATACTCTCAAGTATATATATAAATCTCATATATATGTATGCAGCAAGGATAGACAACACGTAAGCACAGATAGAGTCACATAGGATCACATACTAGTTATAGACCAGACCTAGTATAACTACCTGGCTCTGATTACCAATCTGTCACACCCCCAGACGGGGCCTGGACGGAATACGTGTCCAAGGGCGTGACGTCATAACAATCCGATCACAAAGCAATAAAGAACGACCACGAATCATGGACGTTTGAAAAAGTTTACTCGTTGCATAAAAGAAAATAAATTTAAGATTTTACAACCCATAATATTTAAGTTAGATGTAGCGGAAGCATAACAAAGTTTTGATAATGACAACGAGTAAATGATAGATAAGTCTTGAAATTGGCGAAGTCACATAGCACATAGACTCCATATAGCATCAAGAATCAATCCAAGCTAAGCACCTGAGAAAACATGTTTAAAAACGTCAACATAATGTTGGTGAATTCACAGATTTAAGTTAATACAAGAGTGGACCACAAGATGTCAAAACGTATGCGGCTACTATAACAGATGTTGCATCACATAAAAAGTATTTACTGTTGCACTAAGCTCATGACACTGAAGTTAATAATCAACAGGGCATGTTATATCCTGTCGCATAGTATTCCTGCCCTTAACCGGTGTCCCAAACCAAAGACCACCATAACGCACAATCGACATGACATATATCCGTTTGTTCTTCGTTAAGTGGAACCAAAGCGGATAGGGATAATTAGTCCCAATAGATCTATTTACTCACTCGCGCTTCCTCAACCGGTCCTCCGGTCGAGAAATTAACAGTTCATGATAATTCGGGCAGTAGTAGGTTTGTAAGCATACTTCGGTAACACATAAACATGTAAAACTCGCGTAAAAAACTTGTGTCTAATTTAAAAGCAAACAATGTTTCTCACCCCAAAGTATAAAGCATTTGTAAATCGGTAAAAACGTGGGGCTATGAACTCACCTTAACAAGGATAAGCGATAACCACAACAACGATGATGATATAAGGAGGTCTAGCCGCGACCTAGATTAAATATGGGTATGACTTAGCATTCGGCATAGTAAACAAGTAAAGCATCCATGTTTATCATTTAAAGCATCCAAGTGTGTTTGCGTTTTAGACTTAGAAAATTTACAACATCTTTATTAAAATCCGACACTTGCAAAAAGTTACTATTTATAGAAACCTTTCCTTTTTAGGAAAGTTTTTAGTTTCAAGATGTTAATAGCGTCCCCTATTTCTTATGTTTCCATATTTTACAAATCGCTTAAACAAATCCTAAACCGCCTAATCCTTATGTTTAAATCGCCTAAATGTCCATTTCGTACCATTTTTATTAATCATACTTTTTATTAAGATCGGTATCTCAAATAACCTTTCATGACATTTCTAGTTGTTCTAACTAATTACCTAACATTCCTATATGTTTCGCTTGCATTTAAAATATCCAAAATCGTCCAAAAGTGCCCGAAAACCCATTTTACTATTCTAAACAGCACACTATTCATCTATGTTGCCGAAAAATATTTTGAGTTTCATTTGGCCATAACTTGGCCGTTTTAAGTCCGATTTTAAAGTGTGATATATGAAAAATTATCTATTCAAAATAAGCTCTTCAAAAACTACTTTTACGCCTAATGAAAACATTTTTAAGTCGCTCAAAACCTCAAAACAAATTCGGGACAGCAAGGTTGTTTTACCGAAATACGACCAAAAATCAACCCAACTCGCATATTAGTGCCTAATCTAGCCCTAATCTTTATTCACCAATAACCAACCAACAAAACTAAACCTTAATCCACCCTAATCTCTATTGTTGCAACTCTCATCAACCCTCAATCTCACCAAGATCATGATATAAAACATAAACATAAGGTTGTAACAATTTTTACTTCCACTTTATAAAAGATGACAAAATATTAACTTATTTCTTTTGTAAAAATAACACAAACACATGGATCTTTATGAACAAATATAGATCTATAAAGAAAATAGATGAAACCAAGCAAAGATTCAAGAAAGACTTACAATCAAGAAGAACAAGTAGTGAAAACACAAGATCTATACCAAAAAACTATAGATCTAAACATACCCCAAATAATCTTGCAAACCCTAATTTTATAATTCTTGAAATCTTTGAAAAACAACCAACCAACACTTGGATCAACCTTAGATAACCTTAGAAATGAACTTAGAATACTTTGATCTTGCTAGAAATCAAAAGATATGGATGGTTATGGAGGTGGTGGTTGGGCCGTGAGCTAGAGAGCAAAGGGAAGAATAGAGAAATTTTTGATGAAGCTTGGAATGAGATGAAATGACCTAGTGTAGAGAAAGTATGATATATATAGGCCATGAGTTAGGGTTTGAAGGGTTCAAGTGGTGCATAAGTGACCAACACACACCAAGAGTGTGTGTGTTGTGTGGTTCGGCCAAGCAATAGGTCACAAGGACCATATGGTTCAAGTTTTCTAGCCAAGGTTCATTATACTTGGTTAAATTCAAAATTTACTTAGTTAAAGGGTTAGTCGAATTGTAAGAATGCATGTGATGTGTAAGAACTTACATGCATGCAAGTTACAAGGCAACAAAAGTGTCATTTTCTCATCTAGCATGCACACATGGGTGATGCTTTCAAAATAAGATGCCATTTAATTAATTTTAAGCATGCATACATATGAATTTCATGGGTTTTAGGTATAGGAGGAGGGGTGAACGAAATTTTTAGACTTAGGTCACAATATTATCGATAACTTGAGTTTACACGAAAAGATTTCGAGTTTTCGGGGTTTCGTTTGGTCAAAAACGCAAAAAACGTAATTTAAGAGATAAAACCCTAAAATTAATATCGGAAGTGATTAAAAATCAAGAAACACTCAGGAAAGCTAAAATATCTTATATTAAGCCTAAATTAATTTATAACCAATGCTGGAACGCGTCTGATGACGTTTCTCAGTTTTTACGCAGTTTAGTCCCCCGGTAAACTGTCAGATTTAAACGTAACGTATAAAATTTAAAAGTAGATGACCGGAATGGGTCGGGATACTAACCGGGAATTTACAGGGTGTGACACAAAACTTCTTCTTCATCGAGCACATTTTTCTTGCTCGTAGGATACTTTTGGGATCTTAACACTAAAAGCGAGTGTTGCAGATACATGATTAGATAGTGATTTATTTCACTTCTTATCATACGACTTTGTCTATAAATTAACCTCACTGCGGTCTAATAAATAATGATCAAGCACAAGTTCTGGAGCTACTAAATTACTGGCCCACTCATATAACTTTATACCAATACCAATGTTCCAGAAAAGGCGACAAAGACCATCGTACACATCCGTAACGACTGAATAGCTCAATATGAATGCTTTCAAACCCTATCTCGAACAAGTAAAGGGTCAAACGATTATCTTGGGTATCAAAGATGGGTACCCAAATTCTTTAAGGCTAAATTTCTCACAATTTAAGTGGGTTGATTTTGTGCTAGTTAAAATGTCAATCCGGTTGGATTTGCCTTACTAAGCGTATGCATTTTTTAAGTTTTTTTAAAAGCAATATAAAAAAATTTAAAATTTTAAATTTTCCAGGAAATATCAGTTGAAAGTTTGAAAATTTCTGCAGGGCAAACATGGAGGGACATGATTAATTTTTCCTATTTGCTACCCCTCCACACTTAAGTTGAACATTGCCCTCAATGTGAGAATTGATAAATATAGAAAATAGGGAAAATTAAGGGAAAACGGTACTTCCCGGGGTTCTTAATTTCTCTGTTGAATTCTGAAAAATGTGGCGCAAAACAGAACGCCAAGCATGTGTATTCTACCACATGTAATATAATACTCCAATTTTATAAGTCTTCAAGTGTAAAATTCCAACCACCAATCCAAGTTCCACTTGTTTTATTTAATCTGCAAAATAGACACAACTACAAAAAACATTAAATAAAAAAGCGCACTTTCGTAGGCACCACGGTTGCATTAGCGCATGCAACAAGCCTTTCAACCCCTTAGTATCTCGAGTGGACGAGTTATAGTCTTGTGAGGGTTTTTAGCGAACACACCCACAAAGTTTGAAACATTCTTTTTGGATGCAGAAATCGAGTAAGAAATACACGGTCCCATGCACATCAAACTTATCAAAATGCAAATTTTTTGTTATATATATATATATATATATATATATATATATATATATATTCCTTAATGATACGGTTCAAGTTGGAATGATCTACTCTTAAACATTGAGGGTATGGGATCTTTTGTATGTACTTACGGAATGGATATTTATTTGTTTTAACCATGTGATAGCCCCTTTTTGATGCCTTAATAAGTTGGTCTTTTTTATTTTATTGTTAACGATGATAGGAGATGGTGGATCTTTTTGAATTTTTGGAGAATCATCAGACTTTCCACTCCCGGTGAATACGACATTCACCTGCCTAATTTAAGCTTGAGGAGGAGGTGGGTCAGTCATATCGGTTTGTTCTGAAGATACGTTTTGAGACTTCGACCACTCATATACTTTTCTTTCCATATTTTTATATATAGTTTGGCAATTCTTTTTGTTTTGTTTCATCTTTATAATTATATCGTTAATATTGTTCTTGATGAACATATTTGAAATTCTTTGACTATCCAAGAATTTAGTGATTGATTTCTCAAGATCTGTTTTAGATTGAGGTTCTTGGTTGACAGTTTTAGACTCTTTGTTAGGTAAAACACTGGTGGTTTTACCATCGTCTCTGGCAAAAAGTTTCCAATGAACAGTTCTCATGCTACGGATCAGGGTTCTAAATAGCGCGCTATAGCGGCGCCATAGCGTGAAGCGTGGCCTCCACGTTACGAAACAGGCCAAAGCGTCGTCTCTAGGCGTGGCATGCAATATAGCGTCATATAGCGTGATAAAGCGCGCTATAGCGCATAGCGTGGCGAGTTTTTTTTAAGTATTTAAGGGATTTTCTAAAATTTAAGATTTATGCTTGGATTTACTAATATTTTGGATTGATACTTGAATTTAATAATATTTACTACTCATATTATTCTAAACTATGATATAATCTATAAATCTATAAATAATTTTTGCCGCCTTAAGTCACGCCTTAAAAACGCCATGTCGCTACGCCTCACGCTAAAGCGTAAGGCTTGGCTATGCCTCTACGCCACGCTTCACGCTATTTATAACCTTGCTACGGATATATCTTTTGAAATATTTGAGATCATTTTTCACATCCTTGTTTAATTTTGTGAGCGATTTCTCAGGATCATTAGGATCATGATGGGATTGGCGAGAGAACGAATTATGAGAATCTTGGTTTTGATAATCTTTAGATCGGATGTAATTTGCTTCATTACGTTCACACATTAGCGTGTCATCATTCAGGTGCTTTTTAGAAGCGTTTCCCTCTCTAAGCTCACTGTATCTGTTACGTATATCTTGCAATTCTTCATTTAAACTTATAATTTGAGAATCCATAGCCTTTAATTTTTCCATAAATCGAGAATTATCAGTATTACTATCACTTCCATCGGTGAAAGAAATAGATTTTGGATGATGATCGTTTTGAGATTTAGTGGACCAATCAAGTTTGAACAGGAGTTTGTCGTCAAGAAATTGAAAAGCTTGATTAGGACTTTTGTAAAGGAAGATCCCTCCGGCTGTTTCGTTCAGCATTCCTTGAGTGGGTTCGTCTAGACCGTGATAGAATATTTGAATAATAGCTCCTTTGGTTAGACCGTGCCCATGGCATTTTCGAAGCATGCTCTTGAGTCGTAACTAAGCGTCGATTAGACTTTCACATATGTTTTGAGAAAAATTTCTGATTTCGAGTAAAAGACGGTTAAATAACGAAGGTGGAAAGAATTTGTTTATAAAAGTTTTTCTCGTTTGTTCCCACGATGTTATTGACTCTTCACTAAGTTCGTTAAACCAGGTTTTAGCTTTATCGCACAAGGAAAAAGGAAATATCAAAAGCTTAACAGCTTCACTCTGCGTTTCACCGTATCTGAGAAATTCACAAATGTGGTCATGCGGATCGGCCCGCAGATAACCATCGAATTTATTTTCCCGAATCATATTTAAGTGAGTACTATTGATAATAAAGTTGTCATCAATATCGAGTTGAATAATGACATAATTAGGAGTCGGTGCTACAGTCTTAGCACTTTCCCACATAGGCTAATCATCAGGATCGAGAATTATTTGTTTGGGTTCAACATCATCTTCAGGTATATTTATAACGACAAAGTCGTTAACGGAAGAATGTTGGGTTGAAGATTCGATCTGAATGTATTCTTTCCGAAACATTTTAAATTTACAAGATCTTTTTATTAAATTTTTTTTAATTTATATACTCCCTCCGTCCCATATTAAGTGTCCATTTTTGACTTTTTAAAGTCTTTTTTCTTCAACTTTGAACTTAATTATTTCTTCTTATGTTATATGATAATCAATGCAAAATATATGAATGGATAGAGTTTCGAATATATTTTTTATTGGTATAATTTTCAGTAAGCATTATATAACATAAAGAAAAAATAATTTCACGGTAATGTTTTATGAAAAAAGAATTCAAAAAGTCAAAAATAGACACTTAATATGGGACGGAGGGAGTATTATATTTACAAATTGTTTTTCAAAAGATCGGGATTTGTACATACATTAAGCATTTTGCAAAAAGATATTTATATATATATATATAATTAAGGCTAATAGGATAATATTCAAAATAAAGTAAATTATTTTCATATTTTTTTATAATTTTCTTACTTTTATAGATTTTTATATATATTAGATATATTTTAGTTTTTATTATATATATATATATATATATATATATATATATATATATATATATATATATATATATATATATAGAAAATAAGGATAAATAGATAAAAAAAATCAGATAGATAGAGTGCGGTGTACTTTAGAAAAAGTGCGCCGACTTTTTTTTGTGGAAATTTTGTGTTTTTTTTTCGAATATAATGATAAACTATATAATTACAAATACACAAGGCATATAATAAGATAAAATACAATTCCAAATGATTATAGTGATTATAGAACCTAAGACTAGCAGATTGGGAGTTTTGGTTTTGGTTTTTGAAATAAGATTCTGTTTGTGAAAATTTGCAGAAAGTTCGACGTACTTGGGTAAAGTACGGCGTACTTCCTGGGTTTTCAGGAAAACCGACGCACAAACAGGATGTGCGGCGTACTTCCTGGAGAAAAATAATTTTTGGGTTCCGTTTGCCAGAAAATGGTACAGCAAGTTTGAAAATTTTTTTTGAAACAAAATAGCACCTAAAACAAGCAACAAACTGATAAAAACTTAAACAATTTCCCGGCAACGGCGCCAAAAACTTGATGTGTGTTTTCCAAGCTTTAAATTTATAATACTAGAAATACCGATTTTTACTAAAAACACAACACTCAGGAAGTATACCCGTTCGTGTATAGTATAGCTTTAGGTAAGTCCAGGTCGTTCCACAGGAATTGAAGTTTTCACAGTTTGTAATTAAGGTGCTAAGGTTAATAAGATTGTCACTGATCAAATTAACCAAATCTTCCATATATCGAATGTTGTAAAGAAAGTGATTAAAAGATGATTTAATCAAATGATTAAGGTATGTTTATTTAGGCAATGATCACTTAGATAACGATGTGTTTGGAATAGTGTTTATAAGTTTAGAAAATAGAGTTATCACAAGTTATAAATTCTTTCGGCCTTTAAATATAACTAGGTCATTATATCGATTTATAAAAAACAAATCCTTTCGAGCCTTATAAGTGATTATAACCCAATATATTAATGGAACGACTGGATTACTACCAACAAATCCATGGGATTTTGTAGCAATTCATAGATTGTATTTCAAGTATACAAATGCCTAATGATTGTCACGGATCAAATAGCACTAAACGTGAGGTATAAAGAAAAAAGGAGCAATATTTGTAATCCATATAGCATAATAGGATAGAGAAAAAGCAAGACTTTATATTAAATAAGCATTCAAGTCATTTTTTTTTAATTAATTGATAGGTAATCATAATTAACAAGCAATCTACCAATGATAACATAGGAATTCCTTGGCCTTATACGACATTATCCACGAGCGCATTAGGTGATTTATATCAATATGCATACATTGAAATTCCCTCCCTAACCGGTCGGTCAACATAACGGAAGGGTCTCTTAATAACCATCATTTACTTAGGTTGTTTATTAACTTTACCCACATTGGATTCTCTCATATTGATATGATTGTATGGCCAACACGATTCAAATACATCAAAACAACTAATCCTTTCAGCCTATTTCAATTGCAATGATATACCAAAAGATAAACAATGATCCAAGCAAGATAACATCGAATTCATAAATACTGTTATATTATAAGTCATAGTAAAGTCATCCAAATACTAATTCATGTTTCTCCATTGAGAGCAAAGTAACAATACATTATTTTGACTAACATATCACCAATACCCAAAATAACAATTCCATGATCAAGCCAAACAATAAATGCTTCTGAGATAATCGGAATTATGTCATCTAACTTTGGAAATTTCAACAATCGTTACGTTGTTGAATTTCCAGAAGTTAGATGACATATTTCCGATTATCTCAGTAGCATTTGATTGTTGGTTGATCATGGAATTGTTAGTTTTGGGATTGGTGGTTATGTTAGTCAAAATATTGGTATTGTTACTTTGCTCTCATATGTGAAACATGAATAGTATTTGGATGATTTTACTATGACTTATGAATATACATATTTATGAATTCGATGTTATCTTGCTTGGATCATTGTTTATCTTTTGGTATATCATTGCAATTGAAATAGGTCGAAAGGATTAGTTGTTTTGATGTATTTTGAATCGTGTTGGCCATACGAATCAATATCATATATGTGAGAATCATGTGGTAAATTAATAAACAACCTAAGTAGAATGATGTTTAAGACCCTTCCTTATGTTGACCGACCGGGTTGGGAGGAATTCATATGTATGCATATTTGATATAAATCACTCTTAATGCGCTCGTGATAATGTCGTATATAGGCCGAAAGGATTCTATGTTATCATTGGTAGATTTGCTTGTTATTATGATTACCTATCATATATGACTTGAATGCTTTATTTATATAAAGTCTTGCTTTATCTCTATCTATTATGCTATATGGATCATATATTGCTCCTTGTTTTCTTTATACACACGTTTAGGCTATTTGATCCGTGACAATCAATTAGCTTTGTTACTTGATAAACAATCTATGAATTGCTACAAATCCCATGGATTTGTTGTTAGGTAAGTCCAGGTCGTTCCATTAAATATATTGGTTATAATCACTTATAAAGGCCGAAAGGATTTGTTGTTATTAATCGATATAATGACTAGTTATATTTAAAGGCCGAAAGAATTTATAACTTGTGATAACTCTATTTTCTAAACTTATAAACACTATTCCAAACACATCGTTATCTAAGTGATCATTGCCTAAATAAACATACCTTAATCATTTGATTAAATCATCTTTTAATCACTTTCTTTACAACATTCGATATATGGAAGATTTGGTTAATTTGATCAGTGACAATCTTATTAACCTTAGCACCTTAATTACAAACTGTGAAAACTTCAATTCCTGTGGAACGACCTGGACATACCTAAAGCTATACTATACACGAACGGGTATACTTCCCGAGTGTTGTGTTTTTAGTAAAAATCGGTATTTCTAGTATTATAAATTTAAAGCTTGAAAACACACATCAAGTTTTTGGCGCCGTTGCCGGGGAATTGTTTAAGTTGTTATCAGTTTGTTGCTTGTTTTAGGTGCTATTTTGTTTCACACAAGTTTCAAACTCGCCGTACTATTTTCTGGGAAACGAAAACCAAAAAATCATTTCTCTCTTGGAAGTACGCCGTACATTCTGTTTGTGCGCCGGTTTTCTTGAAAACCCAAGAAGTACGCCATACTTTACCCAAGTACGTCGCACTTTCTGCAAATTTTCACAAACAAAATCTTATTTCAAAAACCAAAACCAAAACCCCCAATCTGCTAGTCTTAGGTTTTATAATCATTTGGAATTATATTTTATCTAATTATATGCCTTGTGTATTTGTAATTATATAGTTTATCATTATATTCGAAAAAAAAACACAAAATTTCCACAAAAAAAAGTCGGCGCACTTTTTCTAAAGTACACCGCACTCTATCTATCTGATTTTTTTTATCTATTTATCCTTATTTTCTATATTTAATTATTATATAATATAGTATATATATATTATATATAATATATATTATATATAAATTATTATATATAAAATAAAAACTAAAATATAGCTATTATGTATATATAAATCTATAAAAAATTTATAAAAAATAATATGAATAAATAATTTACTTTATTTTGAATATTTATATATTAGCCTTAATTATATATATATATATAAATAGCTTTGCAAAAATGCTTAATGTATGTACAAATCCCGATCTTTTGAAAAACAATTTGTAAATATAATACTCCCTCCGTCCCATATTAAGTGTCTATTTTTGACTTTTTGAATTCTTTTTTCATAAACTTTGACCGTAAATATTTTTCTTTATGTTATATAATGCTTACTGAAAATTATACCAATAAAAAATATATTCGAAACTCTATCCATTCATATATTTTGCATTGATTATCATATAACATAAGAAGAAATAATTAAGTTCAAAGTTGAAGAAAAAAGACTTTAAAAAGTCAAAAATGGACACTTAATATGGGACGGAGGGAGTATATAAATTAAATAAAAATTTAATAATGAGGACTTATAAATTTAAAATGTTTCGAAAAGAATACATTCAGATCGAATCTTCAACCCAACATTCTTCCGTTAACGACTTTGTCGTTATAAATATACCTGAAGATGATGTTGAACCCAAACAAATAATTCTCGATCCTGATGATTAGCCTATGTGGGAAAGTGCTAAGACTGTAGCACCGACTCCTAATTCTGCCATTATTCAACTCGATGTTGATGACAACTTTATTATCAATAGTACTTGTGGGAATTAAAAATAGACAGAGTGTTGTGGTGAGTAAAAGAATTGAGAGATAAAAGTGAGATGAAAAACAGAAAGAGATCTTGAGTGTTTGGTATTTTGGTTGGTTAACAGTTCTTAACTCTTATTCATGGGTTATGCATAAATATGGATCCTCATGAATTCTCACATGTCTATCTAGTCAATTCTAGTATGCTTGTGATGAATAGAGGCATATTATTGTATAATTATTGAAGAAGGGGTTAATAATGTCTGACACGTTTTAAGTACTTCGAGATAATATTAGTACTGCCAGGCTAATTTTAGTACTGCTAGGCTAAAATTAGTACTGCTATGATACCGTTAGTACTGTTTGAGGCATAACAGATTTTTGACATTTTAATATAGCCGTTGAGATATTTCTGCCAAATATTTCGCTTATAGGGGTCTATAATTTGGATAATTCTTGATCTTTCTTTCTCTCATAAGATTACTTCAGGATAAAATACACTACACTAACTAATCAGTTTTAATGACGTAATATCATAAAGGGTGATTAAATTGGATAAGAATTAATATTGAAAGGTTAGTTTGTTGAACCAAATCTTCCTTTAATTGAATGTAAAAGGACTTTTTTTTAGAATGACAATTTTTCTAATTTATACCACCTGTCTCATAATATGTATCGCACAAATGACTCTAGTGAGGCTTGAACTTACAACTTCTAAGTTAATGGAGAACATACCAAAGGCCTTGAGTGAATGTAAAAGGACTTAATAAATGGTGTGATGTAGCAATAACTATTTTTCCAAAAGTTTGCAAATGATAATAAGTACAATAAAATCTCCGGCCAAAAATAATAAGTGCAACCAAAAAAGGTTACAAATATCAACTTCGAATGCCATTATCTAATAATAACAAGGTTATAAATAGCGTGAAGCATGACGTAGCGGCATAACCAAGCCTTAAACTTTAGCGTGAGGCGTAGCCGACATGACGTTTTTAAGGCGTGACTTAACACGGCAAGAAATATTTATAGATTTATAGATTATATCATAGTTTAGAATAATATGAGTAGTAAATATTATTAAATTCAAGCATCAATCCAAAATATTAGTAAATCCAAGCATAAATCTCAAATTTTAGAAAATCCCTTAAACACTTCAAAAAAACTCGTCACGCTATGCGCTATAGCGCGCTTTATCATGCTGTATGACGCTATATTGCACGCCACGTCTAGAGACGACGCCTTGACCTGTTTCGTAACGTGGAGGCCACGCTTCGCGCTATGGCGCCGCTATTTAGAACCCTGAATAATCATCTAAGCCCTAAGGCGAGTTAAATGAATTCTATTTTCTTTGGGATCTCAACAACTCATTTAGTTTGCCTTTTATTTATAATGGGTGAAAATAATCTAAAGGATAAAACTCAAAATAGATCGAGTGAAATGGTACAGACTATGTAGCTTAGTGGCCTTAATCTGCTATAGTCTTCCTGACCTTGAAATCTCCGAAAAAGAAAACGGTCAAACGGGCTAGGTTCAGATCAATCTTTAGTTCTAATGGCAGATTAATTAAGTATATACTATAACAATGTTTGGTAATGTGTAGTCAAATAAAGTATCCCTATGCAATAAATTTTATGGATTCAATTTATGTAGCAGGTATTTTCTTTGCTCTTATACGTTTTACTTTTTGATTAAAAGCACAAACTGCTACAAGAATGTTTGATTCTTCTGCGGACTGTCACAATGGAACCACTTCCAATGCTCTTGGCGTTTGTTATGTAAGCACAGCTGTGGGAAACAACGGGGAAGGATCCAGTGCTGTTCACAGGGAAGGTAAACATAGATTTCCCCGGAAAGATGGAAAAGCAACTGCAATTGCATTTCATTCACAACCTCTATTTCTACTGATCTATGCGCTAGACAGTGTATTTGAGATTTTATTTTTACTGTTATTAATATCTTAATTAACTTTGTAAATTTGCGTTGTGTAATGGTTTTCCAACTCTAAATTCCGTCCAACATAAATTGACGTAAAACCCCGCGCTCCGCAGCGAAGCACGGGTTGAAAACCTAGTTATTCAAACAAACCAGCACATCTTAAGACATAACTTATCATAAAAATAAACTACATAATAATCAGTTTTCTTTTAATGACGTATAATCATAAAGGGGGGACTAAAATTGGATAAGAAAGTAATTTGAAAGGTTTGTTTGTTGTACCAAATCTTCCCTTTTTAATTTGAATGTATAAAGAGATTTTTTTTTTGATATGACAATTTTTTCTAATCTATACCACCTGTCTCATAATATGTATCGCACAAATGCCTCCAGTGAGGCGGCTTGAACTTACAACTTCTAAGTTGATGGAGAACACACATACCACTATACCTCAAACTTTTGAGTTTGTCCGTACGCCTTCTTGAAGTGAATGTAAAGGGAACTTATATATTATGGTGATGTAGAAATAAACTATTTTTCCAAAAGTTGTCAATTGATAATAAGTACAATAAAAATCTCCGCCTGGCCAAAAATAATAAGTGCAATCAAAAAAGGTTAAAATATAAACTCTCGAAGTGCCATTATATAATAATATAACAAGCAAAGCTAACCGCGGTTTGCCGGCTGGGTGCTAATTTTTTCTCGAATAATTTTTTTACGTTTCGGGGGTTTTTTTTGGGCGATGCGTTATGGCGGGGCTAATTTTTAATATTTTATTTTTTTGTATGATTCTGGGAAAAAAAATTGCGTTGGGACGGGCTAATATTTTCCCGAATATTTTCTTTTTTTGGAACGGTTTTGTAAATTGTTTTACGGGAATTTTTGTGTAAGAAAATCGTAAATAGTTAAAAGGTGAGGGTCCGTTTTGTATTTTTTTTTACTTTGGGTCAGATTTTAGGCTATTTTTTTGGTTTTTTTTGGCTCCGGATATTTCCTTTTTTTGTATGATTCGGGAATTTTTTTTTTGCGTTGGGACGGGTTAATTTTTTCCCGAATATTTTTTTTTGGGACGGTTCGATATCTTTTTATTTGGGTCCGTCATGAATGTAAATATGTTTTTTACTTATTGTGGTGAACAATAAAATACTTGACGTCGTTTTTTTTGTTAATTCTTTTTTACGGATTTTTTTTGTGTAAGAAAATCGTAAATAGTTAAAGTTGAGGACCGTTTTGTATAATTTTTATTTTTTTTTTTCTTTGGGCTAGATTTCAGGCTAAATTTAGTATTTTTTTGTACTTTGGGGCAATTTTATGCGAATTTTAGGCTTGTTTTGTCGACAAATGTGTATAGTTTAGCAATTATTTTTTTATATGGTTTATGTGGTTGTGGCCTCATTGTTTAAAGTGTTTTTTTTTGCTTATGAGTTTGTTTTTATATAATGGTTGTACGGTTTTTGACTCCATATCGATTATTTTAAAAAGTTATTAGGTATCGAAAAATGTTTCCGCGGGCTATTTTTTTATCTGAATAAATCGGAACTTTTGTAATATTTTTTTTCCCTCATACTTTGTGCATACAAATTAAAAAAAATCAAAAACAAAAGATTAAAAAAAAAAAAAACTAAATGCGGCTGACCCAAAAAATGGGAAGCCCGTTTACTGTAGAAGATGGCCCATCATTTTCTTTTATATAGCCATATGTGTTGGGCCTCATGGTTGTTTGTTATTTTAAAATGTTTTTTTTTTTGCTATATGGGTTTTTAATATATGGGTTTTACGGTTGTGACCATATCGGTAATTTGTGTACCATATCGATATTTTAAAGTTATTAGGTAACGAAGATGTTTCCTGCGAGTATTTTGTTTTATCTGAATAAATCAGAACTTTTTGTTTATTTTTTTTTCCTCTACTTTATGAAATACAAATTTAAAAAAAAAAAAAAAACAAAATAATTAAAAAAAAAACTAAAATCGGGCTGGCCCAAAATGGGAGCCCGTTACTGTAGCAAATGACCCACAGTCAAAACGACTGCGTATTTGTCCGTGATTGTGTATATTTATAATATAATTTATAATAATAGAGAGGGGTGCGTTATATTGAGAACCCATTTTATTGACAGAACTCTACAGAACTATTTTAAAGCGATCTACACCGTTGGATCATTTAATCAATGGTCACTAATGCATGATGGCATTTATGTAAATAACTGAAATTAAAATTTGGTTGGAATGTATAAATAAGGGTATAATTGTTATTTAACAGAATCATTTATTTTAGGGAGTTGCAAATCCAACTTTATCATTTTATATTTAGGAAGTTACAATCAATATTATTTATTATTTTAAGGGTTACAATCAATTTCCTTTATTTTATGGGAGTTATAAATCCAATATCATCTTTATTTTAGGGAGTTACAATCAATATCCTTTATTTTTGGGAGTTACAAAAATCAATTCATTTATTTTAGAAGTTTCAAAAGTGTTAATCTTAATCTGGAATATTACAATTCATGCACAAAATAAATCATGTCATTTATTTTAGGAAGATTTATACAAAATATAGGAGATTTATACAAAAAAAAGAACACATATGTTTTAAAATGAAAAAATATACATGTTTCACAAATAAAATATACATGTTTATCTTATTATAAATCATTCATGTTTTATAATTAAAAAGAACATATATGTTGCAAAATGAAAAAACATACATGTTTCATAATGAATAATAGTACAACCATGTTTTAAATTTTATAAGTCATTCATGTGCTATAGTACATAAGATTGTTTTACAATTTATAAAAAAAACATACATGTTTTACATGCATGTATCTCAAAATAAAGTTAACAGTACATGTTTCTTAAAAAACACCATTTAATGAAAACATTATTAAAACATGTATGTAAATCGTGTTATTTATTATCAACGAATAAATTGTATAATTTATTATTAGAGAATAAATCGCATTATTTATTTTAGAGAGTACAATCAATACAAAATAAATCTGAGAATACAATCAATATCATTAATTATCAAGACATTTATTAATATCATTAATACAAAATCATTAATAATCAATATCATTAATTATCAATATCATTAATACAAAATATATCGAGACATTTATTATAGGGAGTTTCAACTTTGACAAAAAACGGTGTTTATCTAAAATACCCAAAATATCTCTAGATAATAAATTGAATTTAATAAATAGAAAACAATTTATTAAATTCTAATTAGTCTAGAATAGTTCTGTAGATTTCTGTCAATAAAATGGGTTCTCAATCACATAATAAAGATTCGTACGAGGTAAACAAGGCATCTTCTTATAAACCTCTACTATATATAAATCAACTCATTTTGGAACTTTGAAGGGAATAAGTCAATTACATCAAATGGCTTCCGATCCGATCTTGACTATTCTTGAGCAGTCACAAGTATCGCCACCACCAGCAACCGTCACCAATAAGTCGTTACCGCTTATCTATTTCGACTTCTTTTGGTTACGCGCTGCTCCGGTTCACAATCTCTTCTTTTATGAGCTCCCACTCACTAAAACCGAGTTCTTGGAAAGCATAGTACCAAGCCTTAAAAATTCTCTATCTATCACCCTCCAACATTTTTTCCCTTTTGTAGGCAAGTTGTTCATATATCCCGATCCCAAAAAACCCGAAATCCGTTATGTTGAAGGTGATTCTCTCGCGGTTACTTTTGCCGAGAGTGATCAAGATTTTGATGATCTCTCTGGAAATCACCCAAGAGATTGTGACAAGTTTTATCATCTTATACCACTACTTGGTCAACCAGAAAAAACTTCAAATTATACAAAGCTCCCCATCTTCGCTGTCCAAGTGACGTTTTTCCCTAACCGCGGCTTTTCTATTGGTATGACAAATCACCATACACTCGGTGATGCTAGCACTCGGTTTTGTTTCTTGAAGGCGTGGATATCAATCACTAGATCTGGTACAGATGAATCTTTTCTAGCAAATGGAACTTTGCCGATATATGATAGGGTGGAAGAAAACCCGAAAGCAGCTGAAAGTTTTCTAAAGTTTGCTAAGTATGAAACTCTTAAAGAAGATTACGAACATCAAATCCTGTCTGGGTCGACAGATAAAGTTCGAGCCACATTTGTTTTGACTAGAAACGTCTTGAATCAGTTGAAGAAAAGTGTATCAACCGAACTTCCAACCTTAACATATGTATCATCTTTTACTGTTGCATGTGCTTATGTTTGGAGTAACATAGCAACATCACACAATGATGGTTTACAAATGTTTGGCTTTACTATCGATTGTAGAGCACGCCTCAACCCCCCTGTCCCGGCAAACTACTTTGGCAACTGTCTTAGCGGATGTTTTGCGTTGGAAAAAACCACAATGTTAACCGGAAAAGAAGGGTTCATTAACGCTGCGAAATTACTTGGTGAAAGTTTACATAAGACGTTAACAAATAAAAAGGGCATGCTAGATCTAGAATCCGATAGCGATTTATTCGCTGATGGGGTGCCATCAACTATGATTGGTGTTGCTGGAACACCAAAGCTCAAATTTTACGACATAGATTTTGGATGGGGGAAGCCCAAAAAAGTCGAAACAGTTTCGATAGATTATAATGGTTCGATATCAATGAACGCTTGCAAAGAATCAAATGACGATCTAGAGATTGGTGTTTGTCTTCCTGCTGCTGAGATGAAAACTTTTATTCATACTTTTCAAGGTGGACTACAAACATACCTTTAGATTATGTTGGATATAAACGAGACTAATGAAAAAAAAGAGTTTATATAGCAGTTGGAAAATAGGTTTAATCAAATTAAATCTTAGATTAATCTAGGCCATTAGATCAAACTCAAATGGATGGTGGAGATTTGTCCCTTAGTATGTGAGATAAAACTGGTATGCAAATGAACTTTTCTCTTTACTATATCTATATAGTTCATATAAAACACCAACTAAATGTTACTAGTAATAAGTGTTCATTATTGACTTTTAAAGTTTTTTTTCATCAACTTTGACCTTAAATTATTTTGTTTGCATTATATAATCCTTATTGAAAATTATATCAATGAAAAATACATTTAAAACCTAATCGATTCATATATTTTGCATCAAGTATTATATAACACAAAAAGAAATAGTTAAGTTCAAAGTTACAAAAGAATGACTTCAAAAGTCAACAATAGACACATATTTAAAGACGAAGGAAGTATTAAAAATTCAACCCACTGAAATTGTTAACTACCCCACCCCTTATATTCAATTAAACTTCAAGGATATTCCTTTCATAGTTTTCTAAACTAATACAAGCCAAAGAAATAATTCATTAAGTGGGTTTCTTTTTAGGCTACATTTTTTAGGGAAAATGTTGCCAAATAGTAACGAAGTTTGATGACTGTTCCAATTAAGTCACTCAAACTTTAAACTATTTAGAAAAACCATCCAAGTTTCAATACTGTTCTATTATTGTGTAATTGTTCAAAAACATATCTTTAAGGTATTCATATGTGTATTATTTGGTTGTACCTTAACAATAAATACCCACCCCCTGCATTTCACTAATCCCAACCAACTTAATGTACAACCAACTTATGCACAGATGAAAAGAGATATTTGCCAAAAAATAATAACCAAGTTTGAAAAGTGTTCCGTTTTAGTCACTCAAACATAGAAATTACATAATAGTAAAACACTATTGATACTTTAAGTGACTAAAACGGAACACTTTTCAAACTTGATTATTATTTTATAATCAAAAGAAAGTTGCAGTGACTAAATTGGAACAAAACTGAAAGTTGGTTACTATTTCATGATTTTAACCCCATTTTTTATGTAGCTAATTGACTATAATTTGTGTTAAAAATTGTGGGTCTCTGACTTATTTTGTGAGTCTCTGAGTCTTTTGTGTGGGTCCTGAGTTATTTTTAATCTATTTTTTTTGTGATAGATTGTAGCCAAGTTATCCTTTTCTTTTTAATCTTAAATTCATTTATGATTTTAACCAAAATGTGTTTTACAATAACTTCAATTATATTCCTAAGTTGTGTATTTGTGTACATAAATGTATTATTCTAAACTTGTATTAAATACATATTATGCGTCACTCTTAACCATGACAAATAATTAAACGACATATCATTTTTTTTATTTTTCTTGTAGTTTGAAATGAAACCAGGGGAAATGAGAATTTCAATTCGAGCGTAACTCTCGTTTTTGTAACATACAAAAAGGCGTCCTACTATGTTTTTTTCATATCATATTATGACACATTTCAATTCGAACATAAGAGCCTCAGGTGTCGTAACACGGTAACACCATTTGAAATTCAGACATTTTTTTTGATTGCTAAAAAGATGTATGTTTGTATTTGAAGAGTGGTGAATTTGTATGTAATTTTGTATTTGGTAATAAACCCACACAAAACATTTATTTCATTAATTTAACAAAAATAACTTTTTCATTCATAAATTTAACATACAATTACAATTAAAAATAACATATTACGATAATTAAAAAAAATCATTACGAAATAAAAAAAAAAACATTACCGGAATTTAAAAAAAACATTACGAATAAAAAAACATTACGAAAAAAATATACATTTACGAAATTAAAAAAAAAAACTATCGTCTTGTCTTTCGACCCGTGTGAGGAGATTAAGAAACTGTTGTTGGTAAATTCAGACATTTTTTTTTTTTGCTAAAAAGATGTAGGTATGTTTGTAATTAGAGAGTGGTGACACTTTTGTTGTAATTTTGTATTCGGGTAATGTGTTGTTATATTTGTTATAGTGAGTTGAGTGAGGGGGTAAAATGATTTTTTTTAAATCAGTCGTTTTAGGGGGTAAAATAATTTTTTTAATAAATACTAGCCGTTAGGGGCTAAAATGAAACATTTTAAAATTGGGGGGAAAGAGTCAAATTTAAATTCTAGCCGGTTAGGGGGGTTTAAAATGAATTTTTTTTTTAAACCTCCCCACGCGCGTTGGGCGGCCAACGCCAGAGCCCAAGCCGTTGGGCAACGCGGTTTGGGGGGTGTAGTAACCGCCGTTGCCGGCGTACTACACCAAGTGCTCTAACTTGATTAGTGAGTTAAGATCACCATAGAAACCATTATTTGTCAAAGATCAATGATTTTAATATCAACAATCTATTTTTTCATCAAAAATAAAAATAACCATTTCCACATCTTTTTTTAAAAATAAAATATCTTACAAACGCTATAAATGTACACGACAAAAAATACACCATCGCGATGAGTATTTTTATCATTCAGTAGACGGTCGCGTGACACGATATACTTTCGAGGAACTTTTTTCGATATTTTTTTTCAGTCACGAATTGCGAAAATTATATATGATCTGTATAACGTAATCATATATTGATTTCATGAAATCATATATGGATTTGGATTCTAACTAACTTTTCTTTCAAATTTTAGTTTCAGTCCGAATTGCGAAAATCTTATATGATTCGTATATAGAAAATCATATATGATTTCATAAAATCATATATGATTTGTGATTCCGACGAACTTTTTTTCAATTTTGTTTCAGTCACGAATTGCGAAAATCATATATGATTCGTATGACGAATCATATATGATTCGTATAACGAATCATATATGATTTCATAAAATCGTATATGACTTCATAAAATCATAAAAAAAGTTCGTCGAAAGTACATAGTGTCGCCCCTCTATAGAAAGATAATTTAATTCTCGTCGCGATGATATGTTTTGTTTTGCGTAACGATTAACAGTGTGTGAGATATTTAATTTTTAAAAAAGAGGTGAAAAGTGAGTTTTTTTTTGATGAAAAAATGAGGGACTATGATTGGTTCATTGGGTCTATGACAATATTGAACTTTTGGCTTGACTTAGTTGCACCCAATGTTATCATTAGACGTTCTAACTGTGTCAAGCCACATCTCAAGCAATGAAGACAATTATAATATTGCTTGCATTTAATCATCAAACTGAATATAACCAGAAAGTGACTAGTTGAATTCGTTGACTTGATCCGCAACAGATGCGCCTTCCCCATCTTTGTTTTAACTGGTTGCCTTATCAAGAAAACCTTATTTGAAGCACTAGGTTTTTCATACATGTTGGAGAGAGCTTTAATTAAATTGTATGTAGTCGTTTCGTTTACCATATTAAATGCCACATTATTCGCTAACGAAAGCCTGACCACTCCTAAAGCTTGTCGATCCAACAAAGCCTAATCTTCATTCATCGCACTAGGTTTTTCTTCACGTAACGGTTCGTGCAGCTTCTTATGGTAAATGTAATCTTCAATCCTCATCTTCCAGAAACCGAAATCATGCCCGTCAAAACCCTCGATCTTGACCCTTCATTCTTATGCCATTACTCTCACTATTCTTGAACGTGGCTCTGATACCATTTGTTGAAAGTAGGTCGATCATAAAACACCACTTAAGGGGGCCAAACTAGGCTACCATGTAATAATAATTGCACCACGGCGCTATCATGTCCTCACACCACGTAACAATAGACAAAATATAACAAAAAACAATAAATAAAAAAGGGAAGACCTACTAGAACAAACACGGCATAGGAATTTATAGTGGTTCATATGATTGCTCGTAGTCAATCCACTATTCAAAGTAGAGAGAATATATTGATTGTGTGGTACATAGTTACAAGGGATAATTACCTAGAAATTCATCTAACTTGTCAACTTTTTTTTAATTTTGTCTAGCATTGTTTTTTCCTACTATATACCTAAACTTTTAAATTTCGTTTTTTGTGTATATATTGCTCGTGTAAAAAGACCATTTTACCTTTCGCTGACAATAGATTGGTTACAAAATATAAGGGTAAAATAACTTGGTAACACAAATAATTGCATCAAACATTACATTTATTTAACAATTTCTCTAAGTTTTGTAAATGACAAATATAAAACGTATTAAGTAAAAGTTCAAGTAAACAAGTTTTAGACTTAAGTTTACCTTTGACGAAAATCACTTAAGGTATGTATATGGATCTTTAAAATTTGCATAATGATCAAAGAAGGTTTTATTATACACAATGTATGAACACTTGCAAAACCTCACATATTTTTATAAACTTTCGCAAAACGTTTTACTTACATTTTATTTAAACAAATCACTTTCATTTAAGAAAATGGGTTATTCATTTTGTCCATCTAGAAGGAATCTTCCCCTTTGGGATGTAATTCAAATGCAATCTTGCATTGAGAAAAAGATTAGCGATTTAGGCAATAATCCAAGACCAAAGTGGGAAGCATCTAAAGTGTTTTTGCATGAAAATCATAATTAGCCATTCTAGGTTATTAGTGTTTTGCAATTAATGTAGGAATATAAACACTTTAGTCCATCCATTTCCACGTGCATCATTAGAGAGGAAAGATGTCAAACAAAACATGAATGACCATACAAAGCGGCTATGGAAATTGCCTTTGCAGAGGCGATAAATCTTTAAGAAAGGACGAATCTTAATAAAGATACGTCCCTCCTTGGATATGTACCTTACAAAGTCATATCCAAAATTGCCTAATAAGCCACGCTTTTACATAGCATTTTCCTCGCCCCTTGCAACCATCTTTTTAATACATTCGTACACAACTGTTTGATCTATCTTTTTAGAAAGAGAAGAATACAAGAAGATCTTTAAGTCTTATGTGTTGTAGTTTTTAGTTTTTGTATTTGCAAATTTATTGTGTTAATCTCACCACCATACTTCAAAATTCATAAACACCACTATACACCAAACATAGAGAAAATGTTGGTTCTACCTAGATTAGGACGTGATATTTAGCTTTGTATCAGTAAAAGTTTAAGCGACATTGTACAACTTTCTCCGCTAATAAGAGAGCTTGTTGACATAGTAAAGTGAACTCTCGATTCAGAAACTCGGGGAGTGGAGTGGGGAGATAAAGGAGTTTCGTTATCGAACCACTATAAAACATTGTGTCTTGGTTTGATCTTTCCTTTATATATTTATTTTGCCTTGCATTTACTTTTACATAGTATCTTTATAACACCCCGTGTTTTAGGGTCATTTACGTCATCAATAAATTCACTATTTATTTTTGGTATTGTATGCGTTCGCTTTTATTTCGCGTATTGGGGTTTAAAATGCGGGTAAGTTAAATATTTAATCATTCAACGTAAACGGGCGGGTCAAACCAGTTAATGTTTACATCAGGCAAGTATTAAATAATTATTTTAAGGATAATTATTAGCTTTACTTATTTTATTTTTATCGGTTACGTAAAGTGTTTACGTTTCGCGATAAATTACATTTAGGCATTCCCGGAACCACAAAAATAAATCTACGCTTCAACAAATAACCATTACTTGTTTTAATGTAAAGTTTTATATAAGCTTTACAACTTTCAATGGGGGACGCCCCTCTTTAATAGAAATAAATCTAAGATTAACCACTATTGCAAGTATACATTCTAAAGTAAAACTACACTTACATATTTACTTACACCTTCACATTTACAAGTATACTTCCATTTTTTTCACAAGTAAATATCTAGATAATATCTAGCACATCTCCTCATTTCCATAGGATGATCTACACTTTTAGGAACATAAAAACATAAGCTTTAATCACAAAGACCAAGTACTTCCCTAAAAACCCTCATAGTGTTTTTTTTAATCTAGTCTTGATCTCATCTAGGTCCAAGAAGTATATAAGCTAGCAACTAGTAAGAAAGAACACACACACTTCATTTCTAAGGTAAAAGTTCACAAAATCTCTCTTCCCCTCCTCTCAAACCCACGACACAACATAACCACCACAAACCATCCATAAAATTTTATTCTACAACTTATACAAGCATACACACAACATATCTAAGACCTACTATGAAGTTTTAAAGACTTGGTTAAGCCTTTACAAGTGTTGAAGCAAAGAAAAGAAAGTTAGGGTTTCTAACTTTGCAAGCTTTGGTTTTATATCCAAACAAGGGTTTGGATATTGTGGTTTATCATATTTCATCATTATAAGGTTATCTAAAACCCTTTATGAATTTACATTTATGATTTTATGAGTATATTAGTTCTATATAGCAAACTCACCATTAGGATATTTTTAAACATGTAAAAAGAGTTTCTACTTGTGATTATGATTTTGAACACTTTTACATATGCTATGATGTTGGTAATATCATGTTAAAATGGATTTATAAGTGTTGTACACTCTTGGTTTATGTATAAAAAGGTTATGTACAAACTTGTTAATTAGGGTTTACTTAATAACTTGTAATTAAAAGTTACATAATAAGTGTAATTTAAAGGTGTTATCAAGGACTTGATGCTATGTACTTTTGGACATGATATGGACATTATTATATGTAACATATATGATAAGTAAGGCTATGGAGGATTGTGAAAATTTTACTAAGTTATAAGGTATATAAAATAAGTTATAACTAAGTATACATAATGAGTTCAAAAGGGGCCGTTTTGGTTCGTGTTTTATGACAGCCCTATCATGTTTTATAAATATAGTACACCTCATGACGATTTCAAAAAGGTAAGAAACTCAAAAAACGGGGAAATTGTAATTAATAACGAAAAAAGATACGTATTTACGGTTTTATGATAATAACCGGAGTTATAAAAGAATTTTTATACAAAAACTTGTTATAAAAAATTATACAAACAGAAGTTTGGTATTTTTTATTATATCCACACATAATTTTTAGGATTCCAAATATCTATAAGTTTTAGGATTTCAAAATGATAAGAATCGTAATTTTTCAATTAATAACGAAAGAGTTATGAATTTCGCGAGTTTACGATAATTAACACTTTTATAAAATAAATTTTATAAAAAGTTACTGTTCATGACAGAAACATTTATTTTTGTAAACCTCATAAATAAATAGAACTTTCAATTACGAGAACGTGCTCGAAAGAATTACTAAAAACGGAGCTAAAACGAATAAAATACGACGTTTACGATAATTAAAGTTTATAAAAGTAATTTTATAAACTATGAACAGTAAAAATTACTGTTCATCAGCAGACCCCACTTTATAAAAATGTGATAATTTTAATAACGAAGACGTGCTCGAAGGAATCGCTAAAATCGGGATTAAAACGAATAAGTTGTTGCATTTACGGGTTTTACGACAATTAAATTTATAAAAGTAAATTTATAAAACGTCATGAACAGTAAAAGTACTGTTCATCAGAAGGTTATAAAATATAAAAATGTAATATTTTTATATATCATCTTAATACGAAGACGTGGACGTAAGAAACGCGAGAAACGGGTTTAAAACGGGAAAGTTATGCTAGTTTTTCTAAAACGATAATTATAAACGTTTTCGCTTTATAACAACGATTTATAAATTACAAATAGATGGTGATGAGCTATATAGGATTGTGTACGATATTAGTTATCGAAGTGCATAGTACTTATACGACCTATGTTTGATTAGGTTGCCTTCGGATTCGTCCGTGACTCGTTATTTCACTTACTCGATTATTACTCATTCACTTCACTACTGAGGTGAGTTCATAGCCCCATGTTTTACTGGTTTTAAATATATTTTTAGGGTGAGAACATGCTTTGTTTTACAATTTGACGCAAGTAACTTTGAAATACTTACTATTTTGGATATTGCATACCATGCAATACTTACTGTTTTGGATATTGTATATACTTACTGTTTTGAATATTGTATACCATGCAATACTTACTGTTTTGGATATTGTATTCCATGCAATACTTACTGTTTTGAATATTGTATACCATGCAATACTTACTGTTTTGGATATTGTATACCATGCAATACACACTCTAAACAATTGCGGTCCTACACTCATACATTTTACAAACCTATGAATTCACCAACATTATTGTTGACGTTTTAAAGCATGTTTTTCAGGAGGTCAATAAGGCACGAGGTGCAAGGGATACATTGGTGGTCGTTATTTTGGAAGTCAATAGCATTAAAGATTTGGTTGCATTACATATTTGGGGAAAACGTTTGTTTTCGAACTAGAATCTTTGTATAATTTAACAATGAACAAGTATAGCTTCGAGCTTTTGTAACAAACACTTTGCTAAATCCAATGTATCAGTTTTAAACGACACTTTTAAAGGTCGTTATCATATCTTGTGCAATGGTATTATGAAGTAACGCTCCCAAACCCATATTCCGCTGCGACCCATTTTGGGGGTGTTACACGTCTGAAAACGAACCGGGGAGAACCGGTCAAGACCTATAAAATGGGTGAACCGGGCCTGATCGGGATCTTTTTCCTTTTGTTTTCTTCTGATTAATCATAAGGCACCCGCCGCTGCAACGCGCGGTTACCCTGCTACTAGTAGTTACTTGAAAAAGAAGTTAGAGAAAACTACAATTTTGGTCCACTATCTTTACCGGGTATAACACTTTTGGTTCATTTTTTTAAAAATTTGCGGGTAATAGTTAACTTGATTTAATATCATATCAATTGTGAGAAGAACACTGACTATGAATAACCAAGTGTTAATGCGGAATCTTTAACACAAGAATTAGAAGGAACAATTATATAATTCTGCTATTGATTTCTATTAAGCTTCAATGCTTCTATTACATATATATGAAACTCTATGCCGTAGGGTTCCTTTTATACACCAAGGAAAACCCTAGCAGGCTTTACAAAACGTGTGAAAGGATAATGCATATCCTTTCCTAAGATATCTCCTAAAATATCTCTAAGATAACTATTACTTCTATTCTGTTACATAAACAGACTTAACTACATACGACCAGTACTAACTATAGTACTGCCACTCTACCAGTACTAACTATAGTACTGCCAGACTTAACTTAGTACTGCCAGACTTAACTTAGTACTGCCAGAACTAACTAATTACTACCAGACTTAACTGTTATACTACCAGTATTAAGTCTTTTACAATCTATTTCCCAACAATCCTCCCCTAACTTGATCTTCACTTGTGAACTTCAAGTTTCTTCAAGTGTCTTCCATTTGAGCTTCCTGAGGATGTTGTGAATAAAACTCTTCAAATTATTCTTGAGCTGCAATTCTTCAGATTATCCCTTGTTGATCTTTGCTGCCACAACTCTTCAAAAACTTTTCAGCAACCCTTCATATCAGCAATCAAATCATATAGTTTCAGACTATTCTCATCACTTCCAGGTGTGTTAACTCCTGTGAGAGGTGAATCATTGAAACTTTAAATGGATTTGATGTCTCTTTACCAGTTAGCCATTTACTCTGGAGTAGTCAGTCCTTTGGCCACCAGAAAGGTGCATGTCCATGGTTGACTGAAAACCATTTCAACTCTCAGTACATGAAACATTGGTGAGTTGAATACCATATGGTTTTTGGCAAACCATTACAGCCATAAACGGATTTGATATGCCTTTACCTGTAGCCGTTTGCTCAGGGCTAGTCAATCCTTTGGCACCTAGAAAAGGTAAATTCCATGGTGGATTGATGACCATGTCAACTCTTTGTACATGAAACTTGGTGAGTTGATGTACCATCCACTTTTTGGTAAAGTGTCAACCATCTAATATGGATTTGCAATTTGTCTTTACCATGAGCCATAACCTCATGGACTAGTTATGGTTTTTCCACAGCCTTTACCACAATCCATAAACTTGTGGGCTAGCCAACTCTTTACTAACCAGATATGGTGAGTTGATAACCATACAATTTTTGGCAAATTGTCAGCCATTAACGGATTTGAGAAGTCTTTACCAAGAGCCGTTTGCTCCTGGACTAGTTTTCAGGGGTTCCCTTCTGTTTGTTAGGACAGGTGGATGATAACCATTTGTTGTGTTAGTGCATAGCACCTCCACCAAGTGTTGTTCTCCTCATCTCCATTACTTCCTAATACCAGCTTGCTTCTCCATCCATTTCAACAGTTTGTAGCAATCCTCATCTGGTTTTCCTCCTTGAAGCTTTTTATCTAGCATAGCTTTACATACCTCAGCAGTTAAAGGATATTTTCTTTCAGTCAACATATAAATATCTGATGACTCTAAGTTTAAGCAATGTACTCTGCAGGTAGTATAATATCTCCAACTTATGATCCTTTGTTGACCTAATAAACTCCAAATAGGATCTGTACTAAGGGGTTCCTCAAACATATTCTTTAAATATGCAACAATTGTACTTCTCAAGTTCATCCTCTGGTCCATCCATACCATATCTATTCATGACAATCCTATATAATTCAGTAAGATCATCCCTAGTTATATCCTTCAGCATAGCTCCAAAATTTTGTAACTTTTTTCTGTTACATATTCCCCTAACAATTGGTACACACCTTTTCTCTCCTTGATTGTTGATCTTATAAAGTAGTTATATTGGGGGTTTCTAGCCACAGGATAACTGGATTATCATGAATATTAGTACCTGAATTGGATCAGAAACTGTACTAGTTCAGATTCATCCCTCATCAGTCTTGTCAGAATGTAATCCTTTCCTAGCTATCTATTTCCTCCTCTTTCCAGCCTTCTTGGTGGACTCATCACCTTTTGCTTCAACACTCTTTAGTCTTTTTGAAGTCTTTGTTTGAAATTCTTCACCAAATCTTTTCAGACTGTCTTTTGTAGCTTCAAAATTTATAGGTGCAAAAGATTCAACTTGCTTCACCAGCTTATCAAATTCTTCTTTCACTTCTTCAACACTTAAATTCTTCAGCTGAGATAGCTTCTATGTCCCCTGATTCTTCAAGTAATTCATCATATATGTTCTCGGTTGTGATTGGGTCATGGGTTTATTTCTTTTAGCTCTTGCTCTTTTTTACAAATGTTTCTTATTTGATTGTCTAGCTCAAACCATCTTCTTAGCAAAGGTCTTCTCCTTTGTAAGTGTTTTTTTTTTCCACCCCACCCCACTTCCTAGCACATCTTTGAAAAACTCTGCATTAGCTTCAATCTTTGCTCTAATAAGATCACAATCTTCATCTGTGTAATGCTGAGCTTTAAAATTGGAATTGAGTCTTCTTTTCTTTTGTTGCTAATTTAATTCTTCTTAATTCTACTATTCCTTGTGCTAGAGAGAATCCAAGGTATTGTTTAGGACTCCTTATTCTATTCTCCAAAGTATCTAATCTGATAGCTTCTGCTAGACTAGCTTTCCTCTGTAGAATTTGTTCCTTAGTCTTCTTAGGAGCTTCTTCAATGATCATAGGAGCTTTTCCTTCTCTTTGGCCTTTATCAGGGGAAGGAATGGACTTGTTAATACTGTCAGTACTAACTTGTTTACTAACAATACTAACTTTAATACTGTCAGTATTAACTCCTTCAGCAGTATTAACTCCTTCAGCAGTACTAACTTCTTCTTGAAAATCCAAGCTAGTGACAACCTTCTTTCCTTTGTTCTTTCCTTTTTATACCCTTATTACTTTATCTATATGACTTGCTTTTGAGAATCAATCCTTAGAGAGAGTTTAGCTGCTTCTAATGTATTAGGGCTTATATCTTCCTCTTGTTCCTCCCCTGAAGCATTGACAGTAGTCTTAGAAGGAGTAACCAGCCCTTATACCAAAGAAACTAGAGGATCATCTTGACTTTTCATTCCCCTAAGCCTTCAGATTCTTCATCTTTAAGAGTATGATAAGACCACATTTCTCCTTTTTAAAATACCTTCCAGCTTCTTCACCTTCTTGACCAACTTCACAATAGCACTCCCCATTGTCAGCTTGGTTTGCTTGAGATCCTTTTCCAGACTATAAAAATTTTTTCATTAATTGAGATACTACTTGAAGCCAAATCATACCAATGTCATCCTTTCCTTGGCTTGATGTTGTGGGGGTGAGAAGTGTTGGTGTGCAGGAGATGGTTCCTCAAAAGTGTGCTCCATAGGTGCAGGGTCGGTTTCAGGGATAGGTGTAGGTGTAGATGCAGGGATAGGAGTAGGTATAGGTGGTGGAGATTGTTCTGGTGGTAAAGATGTAGATGGTACTGGAATTGTGGATGATGATGGTTGAGATTGAGCCACATCAGGATGTTCTTGACCTGCATTTGGATTAGTAGTAGCAACAAGCAGCATAGCAGGCAACAAAGGTCTTGGTGCCCCTCTAAAACCCCTTTTCATATTCCCAAAAATCTTTTTGGTCAGGGTCACAGCCAGATAAGGGTGTTTGTTTTCCGTTTGAATTTCCAAAATCAGTTGTAGAAAACGAGGATACATCAAAAACTTTGTTTTACTTTTTAAGTTTGCCACCATGCCATCAAAAATTAGTTTTGAAAAATTATAAAATCTGCCAGTGGAAAGTCAAAATACAAAGCCAGTAGCAATTTTGCTACCATAAATTGATCAACTCCACCACTTTTAGAGCTTATAATGCAAATATGGTGGACTAAAATTTCTCCATTGGGTGTGAAAAGCTTTTCTAAAAGGTAAAGATCACCGTATGTAGGATACCCCATATGCCCCATCCCTCAAAAAAATCTCATTATTTGGCATCATTGTTATACATGAAGACATCTGCTAATTGAAGTTTATGTTATTAGATGCCTCAGTGATTTTTATACAATGGGTATCACTAGTTGCCTATAATTCTAGAGTCCCATCACAAGAGTGTTGGCTAGTAGCAGTCTGCCAAACTGTTTTAACTATGGAATCATAAATAGCTAGGATTAGTAGTTAAAGCTTTTACCTGAGGTTAGAAATCTTAGAAAATTCCACTATTCTCTGCAAACACCACACTTTTATCAGGCTTGCGCAGAACACCCACTTGTTTGTGTTTGTCGTAGTATTGTATTAAGCCATGAATTGAGATGTAGTAATACTTGGTAGTGATTTGAACTAAAAATTTAATGGGTTTAGGTAAGGGAGGTTTTTGGGGGGGGAAGGTGTAGATGCTGGTAGCAAGACAATTGTGACTATATTCTTTATAACAATAAAGAAGATTTTTACTTTGCGAAAAGGAGATAGCAATAAACAAATAAGTGTGAAAGAGAAATCAAACATTATCTATATATAGCTTCTCTGTTTAACGACAATAGCGTCGTAAAAATCTATAACGGTAACATTTAAACAGTGTTTAAGCAGAGAAAGTCAATTTTCCCGCAACCAGCACTAACAATAACCCACCAGTATTAAAATTTACACTACCAGACTTAATTTTGGTCAACCAGAATTAATTATGATACAACCCGAATTAACTATTTTTCAACCAGAATTAAGTATTTAATGAATTAAGACCTTATCACACCTGCCTTACATCTGCAAATCCATGCTATTCCTGCAAGTATTAGACTAAAACAAAGAAAACATGCTGCAAGAGTTTGTATAGACAAAATTAACTTAAACTAACTACCCGAATTAATACTACTAACTACCAGAATTAATACTACTAACTACCAGAGGTTAATACTATTAACTACCAGTATTAATACTTCTTAGCATCGATTTTAGTTAAAATTAACTTACCAGAAGTATACTCTATACAATTGAGGCTCCCCTTAAATGTAGCTTTGTGTTTATCATCCCAATACTAACCACTAAGTTTAATTAACCGTGGTCCATCAAAAAGGTTTAGGGCAAATAGGTCAGCTACATTTAAGTACTGTGTGAAGTTTTCCTCCACACTAATGTGCTTTCTTCTTTTAACACATCCTTATTAAAATGTGGCGTATCTCGATGTGCTTTGTCTTGGATTCGATACATTGGTGTTATTACAATGCAGATTGTGATTTCTTTATCATTGTGGATTTTAGTATTCATGAATTGAAACTAGTCCAGTAGTTGATTTTAAACCCACTATAACTGTGATCAACAGCAAATTTGCAGCTGCTACTTATTCAGCTTTAGTTGCTAGAGGTTGCCATTATGCGTCGGTTCTTGCATTTGCCAGAGATAAGTCTTTGTCCTAAGAAATTGACAACCACCTGTTCGTGGATTTACTGTCAAGAGTTGGGACCACCATAATCACTTGTCAGAGTATGCTTCCAGGTCAAAGGTGATTCTATGGGATACCTTAGCCCAATAATGTGGTGTGCCCGTAAGGTACTTAAAGATTCTCTTCATAGCCATTGAGTGTGAAGTCTTGGGTGTGACATGAAACGAGAACAAACATTTACTGATACATTTTTTCAGGGCATAGAGGACAGTTAAATACATGTGTGAAACTATATTAGATCTGTATATGTGCACATCCACATCAACAGCCTTCTCATCTTTTGTCTATTGCCACTTTGGTCTCCTATGGGGGTTATTGCAGTTTTCACATTTACAAGATCAAATTTCTTGAGTATCTCAGCTACATACTTGTCCTGAGATATGAAGATTCCTGCCTTGTTCTGTTTGACTTGTAATCCAAGAAAAATGTGAGTTCTCCCATAGAACTCATCTGAAATATGCTTTTCATCAAGGCTTCAAACTCATCACACCAAGACTTTTTGGTAGATACCAAATGTTTCATCAACATACACTTGAATCAGCATGATATCCTTCTTATCCCTTTTAATAAATAAAGTCTTATCAATTGTACCCCTCTTGTATCCATGCTTCTCTAGGAATGTTGATAGAGTAGCATACCAATCTCTAGGAGCTTGATGCAGTCCATACAAAGCTTTGACTACCTTGTAAACCTTCTTAGGGTGAGCAGGATCAACAAAGCCAGGAGGTTGTGAGACATAAACCTCTTCGTTCTATTGTGCCTTACAGAATGGCCACTTTTTACATCCATTGGTTATACTTTGAACCCCAAAAATAAGGCTAAAGGCTATAAATAACCTGATAGCTTCTATCTTGCCACAGGTGCCAAAAACCTCATCTTAGTCAATACTTCCTCCTGCGTGTACCTTGGGCCACCATCTTGCCTTATTCTGACAACCACTCCTCTTTCTTCTCTTTTATTACTGTAGTCCAATTTCGTACCTAATCACCTTCTTCGTGAGGTAGATCTTAAAGAACCCATACTTGTTGCTGCTTAATACTGTAAACAAACTCCTCTTGCTGGATTGAACCCAATTTCATCTTGCTTGAGCTTTAGAAATTCTGTTTAGGTTCACTCCATGAGATTGATAAAAGGAAAATAAACAAATGATGTTGATCTTTGCTGTTTTTTTCTTTACTGATTTTGAATAGCTGAAAGTGCATGAGCTCCTGATTTTTGTTTGCAATTTGTTTAGTTTGCACAGCTGACTTAGGATCTCCATGGATTTGAATTTTGGGTGATTATTGTGAATCTAAGTGTAGGAGTAGACTGACATCAATTTCTGTTGCTCGGCTATTGAATCTGTCTATCACGCACTCTTCTTCATTAGTTGCCTCATCAAAAATTCCTGTCTCTGGACTTGTGAAAGGATTTTGAGCTCTGCATAGGTGAATCATCAGGATTATTAACTACCAGTTAATAACTTAGCTCACTACCAGTATATTTAAAATTGAAGGAGTACTGGTAGTGGTTGTTTTCAGATACATTTTCCTAAATGCTTTAGGAGCAATTTCTTCCAACTCTCTTCTAAAAGCTTGAATCTTAGGATTATCTTCTGAAGTGTCAGTAGAAGAAGCCTTCTTCTCTTGTTGAAGTTCTGTCAAGATCTCTTCTTTCTTTGAATTTGTGGAAGATTTCCTTGATTCAGCTTTTTCTTTTATATTCTCACAGTAAAGGCACAACAATAAGCTCTGCATCCACATATTTGTCATCAGAGGCTTAGAACTTGGAGTTTGTTAAATTACCTGCACTTTTAGTTACTATGATGACATGCTTGTGGGTTAGCTTGATTCTCCCAAAAGATACAGGATTAAGTTTAGAAATCAGTAAGTAATAATATCATACATCCATCTATACCCTACTCACTTTGATCATTGGGGTTTATCTTCAAGAAAATTAACATGCAAATTTACTTTACTCTTTGGTTTACTAAATTATAAACCTATTGCTTTGCTTTTTAGGAGAGTTACCAACTAAGAATCCTCATCAGATTTTCATCAAAACTTGCCAAGTACACTTAGAGTATCTAAAAATTGTAACATGGACACCCAAAAGGTCTTATGTAGCTGTTAAATTGGTTTTAGGGCCAAACAAATGCTCATAAGGAGTTTTGTTTTGAGGTTCTAGTCAACTTTTCCCTATTAAAATTTAGCAAGCAATTAAGTACTAAACTGCTTCTGCTAAAAGTAGTGGTAAGAGTGAGTCTGCTAGCATAGTTCTAGCAGCCTCAATTAGGGTCCTGTCTTCTTTCGCAAATCATTCTGTTATGGTGTGTCTGGCATTGCTATACTCTTGTTTTTTTCCATTGTTTCCATATATGTTAAAGGCATATCTCTATTTTAATTCAGTTCCATTTTCTGATCTCAATGATTTCGTCACTATGACTAAGCCATGGTTTCAATATGCATATGATGTTCGAAGATTGCCACTAGTTTCATATTAGAGGCAAAAAAGAATTACACAATAAATCTGGTACTTCATCAGTAATTACAAGGCAATAACTTACATGATTTAATGACTTTTTAAGACGTAGGTCCAAAGATCCATATGCAAGGTGTGTAATGGCTCAGTGATTAATCTTTCTAATTTGGCTTTGCAGGAGGCCCTGTGTTGTTTACCTTTATGGCAGGCAACACATGTATGGTCATTTTTGAAAACCTTGGAAGGTAGACCTCTTACAAGGTTTCCCTTCACAAGTTTGTTTAGGTTTTTAAAATTGATATGACCTAACCTTCTGTGCCACAATTTAGATTCATCAGATGTGGCTTTAGCAATCAAACAGGCAAAACCTTTTGTAGGAGTAGGTGTCTTCATATCAAAACTGTACATATTGTGATGTCTAGGGACCTTTAGAAGTATCTGATTTTCATCAGGCATCTTAAAGTCAGAAGATAAACAGACATTCAGTTTCAGTGTAAAAAGAACCTTGTGTGCTTATCACATGTATTTTGTCATATTGAGAAAAGGTTAAAATGCCCTAGTTCTTTTACAAAAGACACACTATCAAAATCTAAATTACCAACTCTTATTTTTCCTTTACCAGATATGTAGCCTTTGCTACCTCCAAAGGTAACAGATCCCCCATTGAATTCTTCAAAATCCTCTAGTTGATCCTTGTTACCTGTCATGTGCCCTGAGCATCCACTATCAAATATACTCTCTATCTATCTGTTCTTCAGTGGTGATGATTCTGCACTTGAAAAAGAGAAAATCAGTTTTCTTTAGGGACCCAGGCTTTTCAGGCTGGGTTCCTTGTGGTACCTTTAGCATTCCAGTTCTAATAAAGTTGGTCCACTGTCACAATGGGTTTGAGTTCCTCCATTTATAACCTGCTGGGTCTTACAAAACAGATCCCAATTTCCTTTTTACAGCATGAGAATAAGTATTCTTGATGTATTTCTAAACAATGGGTCTACTCACAGGTAAATTGAGATTTTAGAAAAATGCTTCTTTGATTAAATGTATTCATTGTGGTCTTTTAGGACTACAGATGTTTGAGTTCTTGGTAGGTATTAGATTTCTAGATCTAATTAGAATTAACATTGAACTAACAGTATTAACCTCTAGGGCCTAACAGGATTAACATTTGTTCTACCAGTATTAATATTAGACCTAACAGAATTAATGTTTATCCTACCAGTATTAATTTGTACTGATTTAGGAACAAATTGATTAGCATGATTAACCATGTTTGCATTAGTCATACTGGTTTTGGACACTCATAACCAGTTTTAAAAGCCCTTTGTTTCTTAACTAGCCTCTCTGCCATTTTTTTCATAATATTCACTAATCTTTGATTAAGTGACTTAGACTTCCACAAACAAAACATTATCTTCTTTGGAAAGAGTACCTTCCCTAGTTATATATTTCCTTCATAGATTCCAATTCTTCTGTTACTTTAGGTGTTGCGTGATCTTTGTTGGTTGTCTAGGTGTTTTTTGTGTGAAACAAAACTAGGTTCAATCTCTTTTGTTTTTGGATCAGACACACCTTTTTCATTTGTTGTTACAGGTGTAGGGAACATACACTTCTGGAGGTACACTTGAAATCTCAGATTCAGGATCAACAGAATGTTCAGAGGAAGTTCCAATAGATCCTGCACTTTCTTTAGATTGACTGGTAGAATATTTCGCTGTGATCTATCATCTGATTACATCGGGTTAAGGCTCTTGTAGGACCATTTTACCATAAACATATAAAGATATCAATTTCTTTTTTGGTGTCAGAGTATAATCTCACTTAGGGATGTGGAAAAACTTTAAAATCATTAGTTTTTTATAAAATCTACTGTACAAAGTTTTCCAACTGAATCTCTTTTGAAGCAATTAAAACAGAGAAATTTCATTTTCTTCTATAACTTTGAACCTTATTGTTTTGTTATATGTCATACCATTAAGCCATGTTTAGTATTTGAACTCATGCCAGAATTATTAATCTCCAAAGATTCTTGGAAGAGTCTTCCATGAATCCTAATGTTTTCTACATTGTTCATTTCTTTTACAGCTTTCTTCAATTTCCTTATATTTTTACAGCTTTTCATCTTTTTTCATATATTTTCTTTAGACCTGAATTGTAAGCTTTTTAGTGAAATAGTTGTGTTTTTGAAAAGTAACAAGTTGAAGCTTCTAGTTTCTTAACAGCTTAACTATATGCAAGTATATGTGCTTCTTGATCACCTAACTGATTCATTTGTTCATCACACAATGTTTTAAGGGTATTGTATGAATCATGCATATTTTAGTAACAACAAAGATTCTCATTACTTGAGCTGATAGAAATAAGTGCATGGATTTGTCTCTTAACTTCAGATGTTCTCACTAATTGACAATCCCATCATCCTATTGTCAGTAAGCCTTTTGATTCTTCTATTGCTTTCCAGCTTCTTGATGTTGATAAAATGAGTCTCTCTTCTTCTTTCCCATATGTGACCTTTTGCCTGTGCATTCCCTAGACAAAGTGACAGTGTTGTGACATTTGAAGCATTCAAGCTTCTTTTGTCCAAAACAACAGGTGTTCTTTCCATCAACACTGAACTTCCCTTCCTGTTTTTATTATAGGAACTTCTTCATCGAATAGCAAACATTGTATCTGCCAGTTTTGCCATCTCTTTAATGTCCAAGGCATCAATTTGTTCCTGGTCTTATGAAGCAAGTCCTAGTCCTTGATTGTTTGGCAATGTGGGGTGTAAATAACTTCATCAGCAAAAACCTGTCTAGGAACTTCTTTTTTCTGTATTTATTGGTTGAGAAGTGGAAGGAGGAAGTACTGTAGGCCCAGTAAAACAGACTTAATCCTTATTAGTGCTGCTTTTTTGCTTTGTGAACAAAAAGCACATTTTGAGCATGTTGGAAGATTGTTTTTTGAGGCACTTGTATTTCCTTTTTCCCCCCCCCCCCCACCCCCATGCTCAAAAACCCTAAGGTATTGTACAAAGTCATCAATAGAATAATGTATCAACATATGGTTTTGTTCTCATAGTCATTGCCAGATTGGACCTTGGCTGGGGGGAACGAACTGAGTAAATTATAAAGTTGCATCCTCATTACTACTTCAGCACCATGAGCTTCCAACTGAGAAAGTAATTGTTGGAATCTGGTTTTTCATTTTCTAACCCTTCTGAACTGGATATTGTAAATGCTTCAAACAGTTGTTTAAAAACAGCCTTCTGCATTTTCTTTGAATTTGCATAACCACCAAACCTAATTCTGATGGCTTCCCAGATCTCTTTTGCATCATCCATTTCATGATCTCTTATCATTGCTCCTTGGGAATGGCCATCTAGCTAGATATTCCTTAGCCTTTCTTTCCTTTTCAACAGCTTGAATTTCTGCAGCAGTTACTGGTGAAAGTATTCAAACAATACCATCCTTTCTAGTGAATTCTCTTCTTGTGAGTTTTCCATTGAATACCTTCCAAACATCATTGTCAATGCTCAAGGTTAAAGCTCCCATTTCCATAGCTATTTGATTCATTACTCTCTCTTCTCAGAATTGGGAGTTTGAATATTTGAGGATAGGCGTTGTTTGAGGATTTCTCTTGTGTTTTTGTTTAGGTGCAGCACCAGTGTCTGATGCATCTTCATGGTTTGATTCTTCATCATCACTAAGATGTTGTGAGAACTCATCATTAGCAGGTTGAGACATTTTGTAAAGATCTGAAAGAGAGTGTTTGTTTGTGGTTTTAGTAATTTTCGAGACTCAGGAGTCCTCTATTGGTTTGATACAAATTGTTGGTCACCCTTATTTGTATTGGATCTATATAAGCCTTTGTAAGATAATAGATAACGGAATTAATCCTAATCAACTATGTGAGAGACACTGACTATGAATATCAAATGTTTAATGGGGATCTTAACACAAGAAGGTAAGAAGAACAATATACTAAATTTTGCTATTGATTTCTATTAAGCTTCAATGTTTCATATTACCATACATAAAAATCTATGCCTTTGGGTTCTTTTATACACCATGCTTTACCCTAGCAGCTTTACAAAACGTGTGTAAAGGTTAATGCTATCATTTCCTTAGTATCTCATAAATTTCTCTAGATAACTATACTTCTTTCTGAGCATTAAACAAGACTTTAACTACATACGTCAGTATAACTTATAGTACCTGCCACTCTACCTAGTTACTATCTAATAGTACTGCCAAACTTAACTTAGTACTGCCAGACTTAACTTAGTACTGCTAGAACTAACTAATTACTACTAGACTTAACTGTTATACTACCAGTATTAAGTCTTTTACAATCTATTTCCCAACATATAGGTAAATAATCCTAGTTACAATGAGGAAGCCTCTACTTATAAGGATGAAATTAGGCTTAACTTTCTTACATGTGTCGACATGGAAACTCCAACAACGGTGCTCTTGGATAACCAACAGTCGTGTTTCTTGATTCTAAGTTTGAATCTCAATGTAGAACTTATGTGAACGTGTTTGTTAGTTTGAGTAAGAATCTGGTTTTGATTTTTGTTTTATGGCGAAGAAGGAAGGGGGTTTGGTGATAGAAGAAAAGGGGTTTGATCAATGTGTTTATGTATTTATGCAGAAGAAATGGGGTTTCTTGTATGTTTATAAAGGGTCACTAGTGGTTGCAACTTATTAGGGTTTCAACTTGGGACGAAAGGCTATAGTCAACGGACGAAAAGCTGCGGTCAACACAAATCATAAGAATGAACGGTGTAATTTACTCTTTTTAGTATCTAGATCCTCGAGCATCTGGCTTTGATTTTCCAAACAACAGAAATTTCTCATTTAAACGCAACTTGACATCTTTTAGCGTCTTCACGTTTTAAAATTGAAGTTTGATTCGTATTTGTGACCTCATACATGTTGTTGCCGAACCATAATTTATCGAATATAATACGACATATATCAAACAAATAATATAACCGTACCCTTTTGTCTTTCGGTCTTTCACTTTTACGGACTTGTCAAAGTCAAAATCTTATTACAGTTGTCGTACATCTACGGTCCTACACCTCATTTGTGTATGTTAGTTGTCTCCTGATATCATCTCTAATCACGGGATATGATATATCATAGTATCGACTCACATAATTGATTTGGAGGAGGTTATTAGTACCCTTGTTTTTGTGATAACAACACTTTTCATATATTTTTAAAAAATTTCAATTTATTATTTTTTTTTAATTCTAAAACTACCAAAAAGAATATGAAATATAAAATATAAATTTTTTAAATGACAAGTTAAAATTATTAAAATAAAAAAGATATATAGAAAACCATAAAAATTTGTCGGGTATTGTGAATAAAATGGGCAATAAGAGGTATGAGGGGTAAGGGTCCCTATAGTAGTACCCAATTGATTATGGGTAGTGCTATTGCTACCCTTTACTACTAATACCCTATTTATTACTTAATTTATTGACAGGACAACACAGTTTTTTATGCTTCTTTGTTTAGTATATTTTGTCTTTCGCTACTTTTGACTTGT
>BQNB010028543.1:3569-56553 GCA_026074375.1 Tanacetum coccineum
TTCAGCAGTACTTTCACTTGAAAGTACTGCTGAACTTTTACACTACCAGTACTAACCATAAGTTAGTACTGCTGTGTTCTCAGCCTCATTTAGATAAGTAATTTTAGGATTTAGCTTATCAAATTCAGTAGAATTTAAGTTTTCATAGAGCTTAATACATTTTAAGTCTTTATTTGCAGTTTCTAGCTTATTTCCTTAGTTTAATTTAGCTGTCAAAAGTCATAAAAACCTGAAAACTCCAAAAACAGTACTTAGAGTCCTTAGAATTTAAATTTGTTAATTTAGCTTATGGGTATAGATTTTCCAGCTTAATTAGATAGCTTATGGGTAGTTTAATAAGTCTTCAAAGTTTTAGAGTTCAGTTTAGCCTTATAAGCCTTTAAGCTCATTTGGAATTTGTGCTCTCCTGCTTATTTTCTGAGTTTGCTTACTTCTTGATCAATTTCAGTAGTATAAAAGTAGTTTAAGCTTTAGTTTCTTTTCATTTATAGATTAATCACATCATAAGCTCTTTAGAACTTCTTTCCTTTTTCATTTTAATCCAGTTTTGAGTTTTCTAAAGCTTATTTTCTAAAACCAAGGGATAAGCCCTCCTTTCTGTAACAGTTTAGAAATAAGCTCTTATTGAGCTTATTTGAGATTTTCAGCCTTAGTAGCCTTTATTAATTTTGTTCCCACTAGCTTCCTTTACAACTTTGCTCTTTTAAGTTTTTGATGATAAGCACTTTTCATTTTTAGGCCTTATTGGACTTAGTTTGCGATCGGGGTAGATTCTCAGGGTAGAAAGTGTAACTTTTCGATTTTAATTGTTTTTCAGACCATAGTGCTTTTGTTAAAGTTGTTCCCTCTAATTTCCTTTACAACTTTGCTTCTTTGAGTTTTTCATTTTAAGCACTTTTTCAATTCTCACCTTAATTCGGGACTTAGTTTGTTGTCGGGGTATATTCTTAGGGTAGGAAGTGTAACTTTTCGATTTTAATTGTTTTTTCAGTTAGTCCCTCCGTTAGTTTGTTAGTTTCCCCGTTAGTTTCTTAGGTTTTGCTCCATTAGTCCTTAGTTAAGTTTTTAATTAGGTTTATTAATTTTAATTAGTATTTAGGTTTGATTTTTTTTTATTAGTTTAATTAAACTTTTAGAAAAAGATAAAAATTAGGGCTTTTTTTTCTTACTTTTTCTTCATTTAGTGAAAATTTAGTTTACATTGTTAGGATTTAAAATTTGTTTATTTTCTTAATTGTCATTATTTGTTGCTTCTTAATTAGTAGTAGTAGCTTATCCCAAAATATCTTTGTTCCATTTAAATCAGGATCCGAACCTAAACGTGGTTTCAATTTCACTAGTCATTGGGGAAACGACCCGGGTGATCATACTTACCCGGTCAAACATACGTATATTATATATTTTATATATTATTTTTGTAAGTTTTAAACTTTTTACCTTAGTTAAAGGTGAATAGTTGGAATTTACCAAAGTAGTATTTTTATTATATATTTTATAGGTACGTAAAACTGCAATCATCAACACTATTTAACCGAGATGCAAGAGGTGATCTTGTTTTATAATGGATTGGATGTTCCAACTCGACAAATTCTTGATTCAAAAGGTTCCATACCAACTAAGACAGCTGCCGATGCAAAAGTAGCCATCCAAGAAATGGCTGAATATTCTCAAAAATGGCACAATGGAAGAGAAGTGGTTGTTGCGCCCCTCCCATCTTGCGAAGCATTGTTTGTCTGTAGTTTTATTTCCATGCCATGACGATGATTGGTCTGCTGTTGTATATTGAACAATTAGATCTTTTTTCTTTTTTTTATGTCAGCTCCTGAGACCGTATGTAGGCTTTCAGTAGTTCGACATGTGTCTTGCAAGCCTGTTTATGTCAATTGACGACAGCAATTGTCATTCTCTCTTATGTACCGGCCGTGGTCGCTCCTGTGTTGGCCTTTTGTGCAGTCTGAGTTGTTAAGATATATACTCACAATGCTCTAAGCACAATGTCTCTAAGTGGTGTGTTGTGGACGGCGTGCCAGATCCGTTTAGTCTTTAACATGATGTGAGCTAAACGCATGTTACTTGTCCAACAAGTTGATCCAATATATGCTCTCCCTTTTGTTATGCATGCTCACAAATAGCTATGATCAATACGTATACGTGACATAGTACGTCTTTGTGAGATATTATGGAGGGAACGTGCTAATTACTCTCCCAAGCCGCCTAGACACACGGGTTTGGATTCAAGTCTCTACTAAAATATACACCCATGCTCAATTTTGAGTGAGTACATAGCTCACACCTTTTGATTATCCAGCTGTATGTAAGCCATGAATGCGATAATATCTATAGTGGAATTGGAGCCGTTTGGACATCACTTCGACTGTGCGCGTAGTGTTATAATGTTAAATTGCACCAAGAATCTCGTAAGATTTGCAAAGTGATAATAATTTTAGACTTTAAAACTTTGGCTTGATGGGTGCTAATCCTTACCTTATTTTCATTTAAGATATTCAAAAGACATTTACCAACAATAAAGAACGTGATATTTAACATTTCTGGCCCTCCGGAGGCATCATACGTGACCCACGCCCGCGGCGGTTCGTTGCTGACGACACTTATGTCACTATAACACACGTTTAAAAGTTTACAGAGGTTCATGTTCGCGGAAGTTCATTTCCTTTGATCCTTTAAAGCTGGTAGGCTCCCTTTCCTACTTGACTCCGTAACTTTGTTCTGGTCCTTCCATTTAGGGCCACGTTTTCCTCCGTCCTTGGACTGTGGGCCTTGCATACATGCTCGGTTAGACCATTTCCCCCGGCCTGACTCGCAGCCCAGGCTCGATGCTCGCAGCCCTTCATTTAGGTTTGTGTAAAGTTACCTTTCCCATTTTCTTAGCTTGTACTTTTCGCTCCTGTGAAATTGCTGTCTCTGTTGCTCTTTTTTTATATGAGGGAGGGTAGGATCCAAGTTTTATTTCCCTGGGCTATCTTCTATTCTTTGTTTAGGTCTAATTCCGCAGTCGGCAGTGGACTGACATGCCTATCTCTCGCTGGATTTGACTAATTTCTGGGGTGTGCCGGTATGTAAGTAAAAATAATCTGTTGTCTCTCCATTGATTGAGTTGATCATGTGCCGGTGTGCCATTGGACATGTGAGAGTTATCACTATCCATTCCTTGCTTTTTTCATCTAATCCTCGAGCTCTGAATTTCACTCGCACAGACTCCTGTTGCACTTTCGACCAAGCCATTTGCTTATGGGTGCTTCTACGGAGGCTAAAACACTGGCGGACAATTCACAGTTTACTTCGCACCAGTCTTTTTGATGATGGATGATCACGGAACTGCTTTCCATTTTTCGGCTACCTATTTACCCTGAAGGTTCCTCAAACTACAAACAATGGTTTGTCCACACTACGAAATTCTTCACTTGATTTTCCTGTGATAGTCACCAACGACGCCTTTGCTTTTATCACATTTGTGAAGTATTGTCAATAGCCTACGATCAAAAACTGACTTTGCCTGGTCCTCTGGGAAGGGTCCCGGCTATGTCTGATCCCCCATTTATAGAACTGGCCAGGAGACGTATATGGGGGTGAAGTTTTTGTATGCGAATTTCTTGTAGGAATTGATGGACGATCGGATCTTTGGCAGTGATTGCACATTCCCTTTATTAGTTTTACTTCGCGCCATCCGTATGCATTGTTGGCCACGTAATATTATCCCGTCCGGATGGACGGATGTATGCTAAAGGGGAAGGGAGACTTAACTTTGCTAGAGTTCTTATTAAAGTAGAAGCTAAAAAGAATTGAAGAAGGAAATTAAGGTGGTTTATAAAGGGAGTAAGTGTCATGAAAAATTTACAAATATAATTCAAGTGGAATATGCATGGAAACCACCATTTTGTGATAAATGTCAGGTGTTTGGACATGATTATAAAAGTTGTAGGTTTATGGAAAAGGAGACTAAGGGAACAAATGTGGAGCAGAACAAAAAAAATAAAATGAGTAATGTAGATAGGCCTTTTACAGAGGTGCAAAACAGGAGAGTGGACTATGAAAAAGGGAAAGAGAGCAAGAACTATTATAAAGGGAATGGATTCAATGGTTCTTTTAATAATCAGAGGTATTCTGGGAATCAAAATAGGTTTTACAATGGAAGGGGAAATGTTGGGAAATAGATTGTAAAAGACTTAATACTGGTAGTATAACAGTTAAGTCTGGTAGTATTAGTTAGTTCTGGCAGTACTAAGTTAATTATGGCGCATACTAAGTTAAGTCTAGGCATGTCACTGAAAGTTAGTACTTGGTGAGAATAGCAGCTACTGGTTGTAATTAGTTTAAGTCTTGTTTGATATAACAGAATAGTAATAGTTATCTTAGAGATATCTTAGGAAATGATATGCATTATCCTTTCACACGTTTGTAAAGCCATACGGGTTTCTGGTGTATAAAAGGAACCCTACTTTGGCATAGAGTTTTATATATGTAATAGAAGTCATTAAAGCTTAATGAACATCGTGTGTAGCAAATTTAAGTATTATTGTGTTGTTCTAATTCTTGTGTTAGATTCCGCAATTAACACTTGATATTCATAGTCAGTGTCTCTCACATAGTTGATTTGGATTTATTCAAGTTAGCTATTGTCTTACAAAGGCTATATAGATCCAAGACCAAGGACCTACAAGTGGTATCAGAGCCAATAGAGGGACTCTGAGTAAGAAGAATCACTAGAACCACAAACAAACACTCTCTTTCAGATCTTTACAAAATGTCTCAACCTGCTAATGATGAGTTCTCTCAACATCTCAGTGATGATGAAGCATCAAACCATGAAGATGCATCAGACACTGGTGCTGCACCTAAACAACAACAACAGGTGATTCCTCAAACAACTGCTATCTCAAATATCAAACTCCCAATTCTGAAGAAGGAGGAGTATGATATATGGGCTATGGAGATGGAGCATTACCTTGAGTACATTGACAATGATGTTTGGAAGGTAATTCAGAATGGAAACTCCAAGAAGAGAATTTCAACTGGAAAGGATGGTATTGTTCGAATACTTTCACCAGTAACTGCTGCAGAAATTCAAGCTGTTGAAAAGGAAAGGAAGGCTAAGAATATCTTGCTGATGGCCATTCCCAAGGAGCATATGAGAAGATTTCATGGAATGGATGATGCAAAAGAGATCTGGGAAGCCATCAGAACTAGGTTTGGTGGTAATGCAAATTCAAAGAAAATGCAGAAGGCTGTTTTCAAACAACAGTTTGAAGCATTTACAATATCCAGTTCAGAAGGGTTAGAAAAGGGATATGACAGATTCCAACAATTACTTTCTCAGTTGGAAGCTCATGGTGCTGAAGTATCAACTGAGGATGCAAATCATAAGTTTCTCAAATCTTTGCCCCCAACATGGTCCAATCTGGCAATGACTATGAGAACTAAACCAGAGGTTGACACTTTATCTATTGATGATTTGTACAATAACCTTAGAGTTTTTGAGCAGGAAATCCAAGGTGCCTCAAAAACATCTTCAAGTGCTCAAAATGTTGCTTTTGTTTCACAAAGCAAAAGCAGCACTAATAAGGTTAAGTCTGGTTTTACTGGTGCCTACAGTACTTGCACTCCTTCTACTTCTTCAACCAATATTCCTGAAAAAGAAGTTCCTGCTGGTTTTGCTGATGAAGTTATCTATTCCCTCTTTGCCAAACAATCAGAGGACTGGGACTTGCTTCATGAAGATCTGGAACAAATTGATGATTTAGACATTGAAGAGATGGACATAAATTGGCAGATAGCGATGATTGCTATTCGAATGAAGAAGTTCTATAAGAAAACAGGAAGAAGAGTTCGCGTGGATGGAAAAACACCTGTTGGCTTTGACAAAAAGAAGCTTGAATGTTTCAATTGTCACAACACTGGTCACTTTGCTAGTGTTTTACTTTGCTAGAATGTACAACAAAGGGGACACATGATGGAAAGAAAAAGAGAGACTCATTTTATCAACACCAAGAAGCATGAAAGCAAGAGAAGAATCAGATGGGCTTGCTGACAATGGATGATGGTATTGTCAATTGGGGAGAACATACTGAAGATGAAGAGACAAATCATGCACTCATGGATATCAGCTCAAGTAGTGAGGTATCTTTATGTTCTAAAACTTGCATTGATTCATACAATACCCTTAAAACACTATGTGATGAATACCATTGAATCAGTTAGGTGATCAAAAGCACAAAATACTTGCCTATAGTCCAAGATTGTTAAAACTAAAGCTCAACTTGGTTACTTTTCAAAAACATCACTTTCCTCTAATGAAAATCTTAACATTTCAGGCAATATGAAATATATGAAAAAAATGAAAAGGCATAAAAAAATATAGGGAAGAATTGGGATGAAAGCTGTAAAAAAAAGGAACAATGCAAGAAAAACATTAGATTCATTAGAAAAGATTCTTCCAAGAATCTTTGGAGATTAATTAATTCTGGCATGAGTTCAAATAGTAAAGTTGGATTAGGGTATGAAATACAATAAAACAATGAGGTTCTAAGTTATGAGGAAGAAATGAATTTTTCTATTTTTAATTGTTCAGAAGAGAACACAGTTGGAAAACCTTTGTACAGTAGATTTATAAAAACTAATGATTTTAAAGGTGTTCCACATCCCTTAAGTGGAGATTATACTCCTAAACCACAAGAAGAAATTGATGAGTCTTTGTATGTTTATGGTAAAAAGGGACCCCAAGAGCCTGAACCCAGTGTATCAGATGATAGATCTAGTGAATATTCTACCTGTCAATCTAATGACAGTGCAGGATCTATTGGAACTTCCTCTGAACATTCTCTTGATCCTGAATCTGAGATTTCAAGAGTACCTCCAGAAGTGTATGTGTCTACACCTATAACAACAAATGAAAAAGGTGTGTCTGCTCCAAAATCAAAAGAGGTTGAACCTAGTTGTGTCTCACACATAAAAACTCCTAGGCAACCAATCAAAGATCAAGAAACACCTAAAGTTAACAGGAAGAATTGGAATGCTATATGATGGAAAGAGAACTAGGAAGGTTATCTTCACAAAGAAGAAATGTTTTTGATTTGTGTAGTCTAAGTCATTTGATTAAAGATTGTGACTATTATGAAAAGAAAAATAGCAGAAGAGGGCAGAGGTAAGAAACAAAGGGTTTGTAATACTAGTAACATGATGGCAAAACCAGTATGGACTAATACCAACAGGATTAATCATGCTAATCAATTTGTTCCTAGACCAGTACAACTTAAAACTGGTAGGCCAAACATTAATTCTGTTAGGACAAATATTAATACTGGTAGGACAAATATTAATTATGTTAGGTCTAGAGTTAATACTGTTACTACTAATGTTAATAATGTTAGATCTAGACAGCCGGTACCATACCAAACAGACATCAATAGTTTTAGTCCTATAAGACCACAGGTGATCAATTTAATCAATAAGTGCATTATTTCTAAAATTCATATTCATCTGTAAAAAGACCCTTTGCAAAAACTACAGCTCAAATGTCTCATTCTCATGCTGTAAAGGGAAATTGGAGGATCTGCTTTCAAGACCTCAGCAGGTTATAATTGGCAGGGAACTCTAAAACAAACTCCAAATGTACAATGGACCAACTTTATTAGAACTAGAATGCGTAAAGGTCCACAAGGCAGAACCAAGCCGTAAGGCATGGGTCTCTAAAGAAACTAATTCTCTTTTCCTGGCGGATCAACCATTGAATAACATGGTTATAGAGGTATGAGGTTTGATAGTGGATGATCGGCACATGACAGTAACAAGGGATCAACTACAACTGGAGGAATTTGAAGAATTCAATGGGGATCTGTTTACCTTTGGAGGAAGCGAAAGGTTACATATCTAGTAAAGGAAAAAAATAAGAGTTTGGTAATTTAGATTTTGATTAGTGTGTCATTTGTAAAAGGAATAGGAGCATTTTTTCATTAACCTTTTCCTCATATCACAAATATATGATAAGTAGTACAAGGTTCTTTTTACTGAAACTGAATGTCTTGTTGTGTCTTCTGACTTTAAGATGCCTGATGAAAATCAAAAACTTCTAAAGGTCCCTAGACATCACAATATGTACAGTTTTGATATGAAGAACACCTACTCCACAAAAGTTTGCCCTATTTGATTGCTACATGCCACTTCTGATGAATCTAAATTGTGGCACAAGAAGGTTAGGTCATATCAATTTTAAAACCTAAACAAACTTTGTAAGGGAAACCTTGTAGAGATCTACCTTCCAGGTTTTCAAAAATGACCATTACATGTGGGGGTTTGCCTGCCATAACGGTAAACAACACAGGGGCCTCCAGCAAGGCCAATTACAAGAAAATCCACTGAGCATTACATACCTGCATATGGATCTTTGTTGGTCCTACTTCAGTAAAAAGCATTAATCATGCAATTATTGCCTGTAATTACTGATGATTATACTAGATATAGTTGGTGTATCTTTTTGGCCATCTAAGGATGAAACCTAGTGACTCTTCAGAACTTCATTAGTGACAGATTGAAAACGCAGCTTAGTCATGGAGTGAAAATCATTAAGATCAGATAATGGCACTGGAATTAAGAATAGAGATATGCTTGAATTTTTGAGGAAACAAAGGAATAAAACAAGAGTTATAGCAAAGCAGAACTCACAACATGAATGGAAGATTGCTGAAAGAATGAACAGACCCTAAATTTGAGGCTGCTAGAACTATGCTATCAGACTCACACTATTAACCAACTACTTTTGGCAGAAGCAGTTAGTACTGCTTGCTTATATTTTTAATGGGGAAGAGTGTCTAAACATCAAAAAAAACTCCTTATGGAGCTTTTGTTTTGGCCACAAACCAATTATTATGCTACATAAAGACCTTTTGGGTGGTCCATGTTACAATTTTAGATTACACTTAAGTGGCTTGGCAAGTTTGATGAAAATCTTATGAGGGTTTCTTAGTTGGTTATACTCACTAAATAGCAGCAGGCCTATGGGTTTATATTTTAGTAACGCAAAAGAGTAGAAGTAAATATCCCCTGTTCAATTTTCTTGAAGAAAAACCAATGTTTAAAGGAGTAGGTTAATAATGGATGTTTTGAAATTGACTAATCTTACTGATCTTATAACTATATTCCTGTATTTTGGAAATAAAGCTAACCCACATGCAGGTGCTTCGGAAGTAACTAACAATGCAGGTACTTCACAAACACCAAATTCAAATGCTTCTGAGGAAAAAGATGAGGATGTAGAGCTTATTGTTGTGCCTTCGAGGCTGTAACGAATACTGACAGAAAAAGTTGAATCAAGGACATCTTCCACAAATTCCAAATAAAGGATGAGATCTTTACAGAAAACTCACCAAGAAAAGAAGGCAATTCTTCTTCTACAGACACATCAGAAGATAACCTAAGATTCTAGCTTTTCGAAGAGAGTTGGAAGAAATTGCTCTAAAGTATTTAGGGACAGTATCTGAAAACAACACTAGAATAAAAGTAAAAAAAGAAACCAGTGACTCCTTCATTAATACTGTAGTGAGTCCAGTTTAATACCTTGGTAGGTTTGATCCTAATGATTCACCTATGCCAGAGCTCGAAATCTTTCACAAGTCTGAGACAGGAATTTTTAATGAAGCATCTTATGATGAAGAGGGTGTGATAACTGACTTCAACAGCTTACCAACAGAAATTGAAGTCAGTCCTACTCCTACTCTTAGTGATTCACAATATTCACCCAAACAAACTCAAATACTTGGTGTCCTAAGTCAGCTGTGCAACCTAGAAAGCAAAGTGCAGCAAAATCCAGAGCATCATGCACGTTTTCACTATATCAAAAGCAACAAAGAACATCACAAGATCAACAACATTGTTTTGTTTGGCCTGTTTTCTATACATCAGAGAACCTAAAAAGGATTTTTGAAGCTCTACAAATGACAGTATAGTTCAAACAAAACCCGTTCTTGATGAAGATAATATACCTATGTCCCAAGAAGAAGAAGCCAAATTCATGCAAACTTTTTGTAAGACAACTACCAATCCAACACCGATGATAAAACATACGATCTTCAAAAACAATTCAACGATTTCATGAAATCTCAACAATCGACAATTCAACAACCGATCCAACACCGATGATAAACCATACGATCTTCAAAAATAATACTGATTATTAAAACAAAACATCTCTTAAAGAACCTCCTACAAATCTTGAACTTAAACCTCTTCTAGATAATCTGGAATATGTATTCCTGGAAGAACCCTCTTTTCTTCTTGTTATCATATCCAGCTATCCAAAGAAAAAAAGAACAAACTCATATCTGTTCTTAAAAAGCACAAGCAAGCCTTTGCTTGTAAAATGATAGATATTCCTGGTATATGCCCATCAATCTGCAAACACAAGATACAACTTCTTGATGACAAGAAACCCGTTTTCCAAAAACAAAGAAGGTTAAATCCGAACATGCAGGAAGTTGTTAAAAAAGAAATCATGAAACTCCTGGATATCGGTATAATTTATTCAATTACCGATAGTCCCTGAGTTAGTCCTATCCATTGTGTACCAAAGAAAGGTGGTATTATAGTTGTCACCAACGAAAATGATGAACTTGTTCCAACAAGAACCGTTACGGGTTGGCGAGTATGCATTGATTATCGTAAGCTCAATGAAGAAACTGCAAAGGATCATTTTCCTTTGCCGTTTATGGATCAAATGTTAGAAAGACTCGCAGGAAATAAATATTTTTGTTTCCTCGATGGTTTTTCTGGATATTTTCAAATTCCTATCAATCCTATAAATCAAGAAAAAACAACATTCACATGTCCTTTCAGAACATACGCTTATAGGCAAATGCCTTTCGGGCTATGTAATGCCCCAGCTACATTCCAAAGATGCATGTTAGAAATCTTTCATGACATGATCGAAGAATTCGTCAAAGTATTCATGGACGATTTCTCTGTCTTTGGAAACTCTTTCAACAAATGCCTAAACAATCTCGATGATGCTCATCTTGTCCTTAATTGGGAAAATGTCACTTCATGGTCAAAAAAGGAATTATGCTTGGACACAAGGTGTCTAGCACAGGATTTGAAATTGACAAAGCAAAAATCGACGTAATCTCAAAACTTCCGCCCCTACTAACATCAAAGGTGTTAGAAGCTTTCTCGGACATGCCGGTTTTTATCGACGTTTCATTAAAGATTTCTCAAAAATTGCCCGACTTATAACTAAGCTGCTTGAAAAAGATACTCCATTTGAATTCAACGATGAATGTCAAAAAGCATTTGAAATATTGAAAGAGAAACTCACATGTGCTCCTGTAATCGTAAGCCCAAACTGGAATCTTCCGTTTAAACTTATGTGTGATGCAAGTGATTTCGCAGTTGGAGCTGTCTTAGGTCAAAAAGATGGTAAAAACTTTCACCCGATCTACTTCGCTAGCAAAACTCTAAATCCCGCTCAACAAAAATACACCATAACCAAAAAAGAACTTATGGCTGTAGTTTTTGCATTCAACAAATTCAGATTCTACCTTATTCTCTCAAAAACTATAGTTTACACCGATCATTCAGCTCTTAAGCATTTATTCAAGAAACAAGATGCAAATCCATGTCTTATTCGATGGATTTTACTCTTACAAGAATTTGATATAGAAATCAAGGATAGAAAAGGTACAGAAAATGTCGCAGCCGACCACTTGTCCCGAATCGAAAATGACGAGTCAAGTGATGACAATGAAGTGGATGATAACTTTCCTGGAGAAACCCTTATGGAAATCAACACCAAAGATGAACCGTGGTTCGCAGATTTTGCAAACTACTTGGTAGCTGATATTATACCAAAAGGAATGACGTACCAATAAAAGAACAAATTCTTCTCTGACCTCAAACACTACTTTTGGGAGGAACCCTACCTCTTCAAAGTCTGTTCTGACGGAATGATCAGACGCTTTGTATCCGGATCAGAAACCCGAACAATTTTAGATCAATGTTACCACGGACCAACCGGTGGACATTATGGACCAAATTTAACTACTAAGAAGGTCTTAGACTCAGGTTTTTGCTGGCCAACAATCATAAAAGAGGCTCATACTCTAGTTCAACTTTGTGAAGCATGCCAAAAAACGGGAAATATATTGAAACATGATGAGATGCCCTTAACCAACATTCAAGTATGTGAAATTTTTGATATATGGGGTATTGACTTTATGGGACCATTCTCAAAATCACATAAGTTTGAATACATTCTTGTCGTTGTTGATTACGTATCTAAATGGGCCGAAGCTCAAGCTTTACCAACCAATGATGCCCGAGTTGTTGTCACCTTCTTAAAGAAACTATTCTGCCATTTCAGAATGCTTAAAGCTCTAATTAGCGACCGAGGTACTCACTTCTGTAACAAAATAATGGAAAAAACGATGTAAAGATATGGAGTTAACCATCGTTTCTCTACATCATATCACCCTTAAACTAGTGGTCAAGTTGAAAACACGAACATAGCTCTTAAAAGAATTCTTGAAAAGACTGTTAAAGACAATCCTGCTATTTGATTAAGAAAACTTGATGATGCTTTATGGGCTTTTCGTACTTCTTACAAAACACCTACCGGGACCACACCTTACAAACTTATATATGGAAAGAACTACCACTTACCATTTGAAATTGAACACCGTGCATACTGGGCCTTAAAGAATTGTAATCCAGATCTGATCGTTGCTGGTGAAAAACGAATGTTCCAGTTACACGAATTAGATGAACTTAGACATCAAGCCTATAAAAATTCTCGATTATACAAAGCAAGAACCAAGGTATAGCACAATAGAAAATTAAGAATGAGAAAAGAATTCAAACATGGAAACAAGGTCTTGCTCTTTCAATCAAAGTATAAATTCAAACAGCCGAAACTCAGATCTCGCTGGTTAGGACCGTACATAGTGAAACATCAATATCCATCCGGGTATGTTGAACTCTATGGAAAAGATGGAAAAACATTTATTGTTAATGGCCTTCAACTCAAACTATATCATGAAGAAGAATATTATAATGACAATAGGGAAGCAGTTACTCCCTTCTTTCCTAAAGAATGAATCACCAGGTTTGAGTCTAGCTAACGACTCTCTTAAAAATTAAGCGCTTCTCGAGAGGCAACCCGTGCTTCACTTAAGTGTGGAGGAGTCCCTCCTTCATTCTTCTTTTCATATCCTTTATTTATTTTCTAAAAAAACAACAAAAATATTTTCTTTTTGTGTGTTTACTTTTATGCAGGTTTTATAGCTTAAAGAATTGGAAAATTATAAAGTCTGTTCAAGGATAGCTCTCTCGTAGCTATATATCTATATGCCCCGGGAAGTGCCGTTTTCCCTTAATTTTCCCTATTTTATCTCTATTATCAGTTATCACATTGAGGGCAATGTTCAACTTAAATGTGGAGGGGAGCCAAATAGGAAAAATTAATCATATCCCTCCATGTTTGCCCTGCCAAAAAATTTGCCAAACCGATATCTCAAAAATTAATATGCTTTCAAAATTAAAAAACGCTCTTAGTAAGGCAAATCCAACCGGATTGATACTATAGCTAGCACAACCCAGTCCACTAAATTGTGAGAATTATAAGCCTTTAGAATATTCGGGTACCACTTTTGGTACCTAAGATAATCGATTCCTTTAGCTTATTTGAGTTAAGGAGTGAGCAATCATATGTATCTATTCCATCGTTATGGATGTGTATATGTGGTTTTGTCGCCTTTTCTGGAGCAATAGTATTGGTTGATAATTATTATGAGTGAGCCGGTAATTTAGATGCTCTAGAACTTGTGCTTGATCATCATTTACTAGACCGAAGCCTGATTAATCATATGTTATGAATCCCGCAAGTTCCTGCTCTTGTATGCACTCCCTTTGGTGCTAAGTTGCTGAAATACCTAAGTAAGAAGTTAAAATTGAAAGATGAAGTTCTGTGCCAAGCCTTAGTTATTATTATATGTGATCTCGATTGAAAAAAAATGAAAAAAATGTGTAGTATATATAGAAGTTCAAAGAAATAAAGGCTTAAGTTCCGGCACATGAAGATCAGTATATGCTCCCGCTTCAGTATCAAGTTATGCCCTTCGTTCAGGTTTATGTGTCAAGTACAAGTCTATGGTAGTTGTCTAGGTAATGTCTACGCAAATTGAGTGTCTCCACAAAAATATATAAACCCTATCTGAGTGAACTGAGTGAATTTTAAATCAAACACATTCCCTATGTGAGGTTCTCTGTTATGTCAATGCCTGAAAAGTTATCTTAACACTTGTAAAATCCAAATTTTCTTCACGATAAATGATATTATTTTCTCGCTTTGATTGCTTAAGGGCAAGCAACAGCTAAGTGTGGAGGGATTTGATAACGCCCAAATTATACATGTTTTTGGTGGCGTTATTTATATATATTTAATCATTTCTCGTGAACTTTCAATACTTAATAGCATAAATTGCTTGCAGGTTCACTAGAAGACATCTCAAGATAAAAAGGAATAAAGCTCAAGTGTTTACACATATTGGAAATTAAGATACAAGAAAAGAATAAAATCTCAAGCTAAAAAGTCTGCAAGTGCGCCGCACTTATCAGTAGTGCGCCGCATTTCCTCTCAAAGTCTGCAAGTGCGCCGCACTTTGCCTTTGTGCGCCGCATTTCTCACCAAAGTCAGAAGTAATTAAAGCTTAGTCAAATAAGTGCATTAATACCTCAAGTACGCCGTACAAAATAAGTTGTGCGCCGCACTTCCTATCCAACTATGAAGATTTAATGAAGACATTAATGTCACTGCATTAACACCTTAAGTACGCCGTACAAATTATCTTGTGCGCCGCACTTCTCCACTAAACGTTTATGTTAGGATCAAAAATATGGTGTCTATATGGAAATTACACTAGTTTATGTTTAAGTTAAAACACAAGGACTAAAAGTGTAATTAGTCCAAAGTGTCCTTGTGTTTTACCTATAAATACTCCCCTCTAATCAACATTAGAGGGTGAAGCTCACATTTGTATTTTCTATTTCATTTTATATTTTAATAAAACTTGAAAATTAGAAAAAGTTCTCTCCACATCATTGTGGCTTATTCTTGTTTTGAGCTTCCCCGACCTCCCAAGATCATGAATCGAGAAACCACACAAGTGGTATCAGAGCTGCACAGGCGATTTGTGATGTTTTCAGCTTATTTAGATTTGGCTTATTGAGCTTATTCGGCTTATTTCAGCTTATTTTCAGTCCTGATTCGGTCTAACAGCTTATCTTGAGCTTATTTCGTCAAATTTGTTAATTAGATCAGTTTTGTGCTTATTTGGCTTATTAATCAAATCTGGTCTAAAACTGCTTGTTTAGTGCTTAATTGTAAAGAATTTCGGTTGTGTTTTAAACAATCAGAATTGATAACTTACGGTTTTATCATATGTTTATCACAATTAAGTGCTAACATGTTGATTATACATATTTGGAACTGGTTAAAGATCAAACTCGGAAGTAATTTCACATCTGACAAATTCGGAAGTCAAACTCGACATTGACTTGGTCAACGGTTAAACTCGAAAGCATAACTGATTATTCCGAGAATGGTTTCCGATACTGTTTTTTGTCGAGAATGAAATGAAGGAAAGAAAAAACAACAGTTTGTTTACATTTTCAGAAGTAAAAATCAATGTTGACTTTTGGTTGATCAAACTCGATACACAAACTGCTATTGTAATGTTGTCGAGTCTTGTTTATCGAAAATGAAAACTGAGAGAGAAGACACAGATTTACAACAGCCACGATATCAACTCAAATCCAACATACAATCTTACAACAAATACATTTCTACCTATTCCCTTTTTCACAAGTCACAACTACAACATCACTTCATCTCTAAATCCCATCATCCTACAACATAATTCGAAACAGAAAAGAAAAACAAGACAAGATCTCAGTGTATCATTTTCGTGTTTTACAAGAACGATGTGACCTTTACAAAGTTTAATAACATGAAACAATTTTCATCATCGATCTGAGAGAAGTGCAGAAACCATCTCTGTGATATTCAAACATAAAGTAAAGACTATAACAAGTTTGCTATCGTCTTTCTTTGTTTCGAGTAAACACAATGAAACAAAAACAAGAGAATAACCTACCATAGACCTAGTTATATGATCTTGAAGCCAAATAGAAGAAAAAACAGGTTGTGGTTTGTGTGCTTGTTCTCAGATGATAAGCAGATCGTGTGTATATTTGCTTGATTGGAATGAGATGATAGTTTTGTTTGTGGATTTGTTGTTATGATGTTCAGATTAAGAAAAGTTTGGTGGCTTTGTTTAAGTTGATAAGAAATGGAGATGGGGGCGCAGGAATGTAAGTGTAGGGTTATATTAAAAATAACTAGGCCAACTGCTAACCAACATGGGCTGATATTGGAAATTCAAACATGGGCTGCGATAGGAATAATGGTATGGGCTGTAATTGGATTTTGCTTATGACTTGATATTATGGAATGTATGTGATACTTTGGGCTGAATCTGAATTTGTTAAGTTGGAACTAATAACCGAATTTTGAACTTAAAATGCTTAAGGGCCGAATTTTTGTTAATTTTTCGAACACAAAAACATCACTTATTGCTTAAAACGATCCTTATCTAAGATTCACGAAAAATGTTCATAAGGCTAATTCTCGGGATTTAATCGCAAGAATTGATTACGGGGATGATTCGTTATCATTTATTTGAAGTTGAAGTGGAATTTCACGGGTGCGTGTACTTATCATATCTTAAAAGTCAGGGCTGGTTAGATGATGACTTTTAAAGATAACTTGTTCGAGCTTATAGCCGGTTGTTGATGAAGACTTAACAAATCTAGCAATATGTGATCTATAAACGCAGAAGTTGGTGCTCAATGCGCACATTTGCTATCACTTAAAGGAGTTATGTTGTATTGCTCAGTGTCTCACATAGTTGAGGATTTGTCAAGAGACTTAGGTCTACTTATACTTCAAGGAATTACGTTGTAGTATTCAGTATAAGTTTGGAGTCACGTGGATATCACAAGACATAAGTCACAAGTTTGGGTATTCTACTTCAGTATCAAGTTTGTGATACTGCATTTTCTCCATCAGTAATCATTAAAAAAATCGGATAGAATACGAGGTTGGAATTAAATAAGTCCGAGGAGAAGCGACTTCACACATGACTTCTCTATCGAACATTCGGGCGTAACCGAATTATGATTATTTCGATGGTCATCGCATATAATCAGGGGGAAGTGTGTTCGATAGATGCAACAATCAGGGGGAAGAAATGTGTACATCCGAGACTTAATTAACTTTGGTGTATACAACATAGTGCAGCATCTGGGGGGAGAAATGTAAACATCTAGGACTTAATTGACTTGAAGTTTCTTACTTCTATGTGTTGTTTGTGTGAAGTATGTGCATGTTCCCCTGAGTGGATTGGCTACTAATCAGCAACAAAGAAGTCAGATTTGCTGCTTAGTGTGGTTTACTTCTTCTTCTACAAATTCCGCTGCGAGCTTAAACCGTTAAAGTTAGAAGATTTGTCAACTACATCAAAGTGTCATATTTGCTTCGAATGGTTGTCTGTTTGGGGGGAAGCAGTTGAACTGCTTAAAGACATGCGGTATGAACTGGGGGGAAGTCGACTCAGTTTATACATATTACATTATGTTCTCTACAAGTGAAGGAATAATTCAAGCTAAAGTACATGTTGAAGACAAAGCAAACTGCAAATATCTTTAGCTATTTGTACTTGTAGGATATATTGTAAGTAATTCCATATGCCACCATATTGGGGGAAGATTGTTAGGATCAAAAATATGGTGTCTATATGGAAATTACACTAGTTTAAGTGTAAGTTAAAACACAAGGACTAAAAGTGTAATTAGTCCAAAGTGTCCTTGTGTTTTACCTATAAATACTTCCCTCTAATCAACATTAGAGGGTGAAGCTCACATTTGTATTTTCCATTTCATTTTCTATTTTAATAAAACTTAAAAATTAGAAAAAGCTCTCTCCTCATCATTATGGCTTATTCTTGTTTTGAGCTTCCCCGACCTCCCGAGATCGTGAATCGAGAAACCATACAATTTATTACCCTCGTATTTAATCACCAAGTACGCCGCACAAATTATCTTGTGCGCCGCACTTTTTACCTATTTTCAGCCTATAAATAGAGGACGAAATTTCACTCTCAAATCATCCCACAAATCGTTCCTCTCTTCATTCCTCAATCATCTCATCAGCAATTCTTCATCTATTCCACCGATATAACCAAAACACCATAAACACCACACCCTTTTGAAGATTCAAGATCAAACAATCAAGAACGAAGTAGAATATCATATTAGTATATTGGAATAATGGAACATTCATGTTAAATCATCTTATGTTATGAACCTCATAGACATGAGAGGCTAAATCTCTCATGACTACTTGGTGACGTTATGATAATAAATAAGTGTTTGGTATGATCTTGATCCTATTAAGCTCAAGCTTATGTTGTGATCCTGTTATATCTTATCTTATCAGTTTTTACTTATCAGTCTTAGATTATATAATCATATCGGTATAGGTCAAAAGACCCGTTATGATCTATGTGGTTTTAAAGATTTGTCTATGATCTTTATCGTGTGTGTCGAGAAATCTACTTTCGTAAATTGATGAACAAAATAAGCTTTGGTATAATAAGTAACTAAACTATTTGAGTGACACATTTGGTCTAGTCTACTAAATATAAGTCTTGAGTTAATCAAGTTAATTTGTGAAAACGTTTTCTGACGAGAAATCCTTTTTTATAAGTTAAGGTTCCATCTTCGAGGTCTTAATCATTTCCAACACTTAGGAATTATTTTTAACTATCCGAGTAGTCATATTTATTATTACTGGTAAAAAGTTATTTACAAAATTTTTAAAGTCTATTTTTCTGATTATTTGAATACTACTCAAATCCATGTGGACGACCTGGTCTTACAAAAAAAAGATTATACTACATACGTGGGTTATACTTTTACCCATGTATTTCCCTATAATAAAATTGGTATTTTCAGTCATTATAAATTTAAAACTTTTGAAACACATCAGCGATTGATCGGTTTAAGTCAAAATGCATACATTAACAAAATCTTGAAACGATTCAAGATGGATACTTCCAAATGTGGAACTATTCTAATGCAACCCAATGTAGACTTGAGTAAATCTCAAGAACCCTCCACACCGGCTGAGGTGAAGCGAATGAAAGGAATACCTTATGCTTCGGCTGTAGGTTCTATCATGTACGCAGTGAGTTGCACTAGACCTGATGTAGCGTTCTCTCAGAACCTAACGAGTAGATACCAACATAATCTAGGCGAAAGTCACTGGACTGCTGTAAAGAACATACTAAAGTATCTTAGAAATACTAAAGATATGTTTCTTGTTTATGGTGGTGATTCCACAACTGAGCTTAGTGTTACTTGCTACACTGACGCTAGTTGGGAGACTGATCGGGATGACCTTCGATCTCAGAGGGGTTTGTCTTCGTGATGAATAGAGGCGCTGTTGATTGGAAAAGTTCTAAGCAAATCACTACCGCAATGTCTTCTATGAAAGTTGAATACATAGCTGTAATGGAAGCTATTTAGATACGTAAATTCATTTCTAGGCTTGGAGTTGTCCCCAACATTGATAAACCTATGGATATGTACTGTGACAACACATGAGCAATTACCATAGCCGACGAACCTGGTGTTCAAAGGGGTGCAAAACATTTTCGATGAAAATATCGCTTTATTCGAGAAGCTATACAAGAAGGTGATATATGTATTCTCAAAGTTCATACAGATAACAACTTAGATGATTTTTTTACAAAACCAATGCCTTGTACCAAATACGTTGAGCATGCTAGGAGCATTGGACTTAGACCACCTGGTAGTTTCATGTAGATCTGTTTATTTTAGTATTTGAATAATTGGGTTGTAAAACAGTTTTATTTTATAATGAATTGATATACTTGGTGTGATCGTTTTCATTCAATAATTACTGTGTCATATATTAGCATATTTAAATCCATGAATAATTTATTTATTCTAAAATCATCCATTGTCAGTTAATGATACAGGAGCATCATTGAATTAAGGCAAATATGAGTGTTTTGGTCATATTCATATAGTATGAATGTTAAAGGATGATACCGCCAAACTCATATGTTGTTCATTAGATGAACATTGGACTGACCCAACCTACGAGTATTCACTACATGGATTGGCGTCAATAGTGAATCTCGCAAGTGGTTATGTCTCTCATCCTCAAACTTGAGATGCAAGTAGGTTTTGTGTATGTGGAATGTCAATCTTAGATATGGTTCAACGTTGACCTGTTGAAGGCTGTTATAAAGGCAAAATTCAGGAGGGATGTGAAATACATGACGAACACGTGTTATCAAAATAGGATTTGTTCCTCCACATGATTTAGAGTTAGATACTGCTAAGCCCCTTGATGATTTGAACAGATGTATGTGTGGCCGCACCCAAATGTAATTAAGATGATACTTCATTAATTTGGTAATCTAGTTCAATGTCTATATCGAGAAACAGAATCGTTAAGCATTAAAATGACTCATGATCCGTGTCTAATGTTTAACATAGTATCTATAACAAAAGGATGACTGATATCTAAACCGTTTAAAATAAGATGTTTAAGAAACTATCCTCATATGTTTCTGGAGGCATTGACGTGTTGCTAGAAGCTAACCTTTGCTTGTATAATTACTTGATTATTATGCGTGCGCAAGTGGGAGCTATTGGAGTATGCTCGTGTCATAATAAATAATTATACGGCTGGACACATATGAGCCTATGGGGTTACACACATATACACTGAGGTACCATTTTATATATCGTGTTTATTGTATTTACAGTATATAAATAACCCATGTAACTAGGGATCACTATTGGGCTTCTAATAACTAAGTAGAGTACTTAATCTATTAGACTTGAAAATCAAATAGGAGACCCATTTAAAGCCCATAAAGGGGTCGGCCATAAGGAGGATATAACAACCCATAATTTTCCTTTATGTAATTACCCATCTATTAAATTAGATGCAATTTTCCTCAGTATATTTTCTATCTATTAAATTAGATGCAACCATTTTCATGGAAAGATTTTTGCTTTATTCCATTCATAATGTAACGTAAATTACATTACAAAAATAAACGTGCTCACGCAACCTACCAATGTCAATTTCATCAACGTTTATAGCAAGTAAACATTATAATATGTCAAGCAATATGTTCTAAACACCATTTTTACCATACGTTATCTATTTTATGTACTTTCCATAACGTTATATCAAAACGGATTTATACGTTAACGTTTATACCAAAACCCTAGCTATATGTAATGTTTACATACAAAATAAATGTACAAACTAATAAGGCATGTGTACAAATGTACAATGCATAGCTTTTGAATTATATTTCCCTCCAAAACTCTAGTACAACTCCTTTAAGCCCATGGTACAACTCGGCAATGCATAACATTCAAACTAGCCATTTTCCTCCATTTTCTAATAGGAATTTTCGTACAAACACTTACTAGGTACATGTTACAAGCTTCACAATGAATAATTTTAAACATTCTTTCCCTCAATTTCTGCTCTACTCGTCCTATAAAAAAACTAAACCCTAACACGAAAAACCCTAATGAACCCGTCACCCCCTAACTAGCTTGAACTAAGTTTAAACCAAGCAACCACCCTAACTCCACCATGACTCACCACCTTGCTAGCCACCTTCAGCACCTTGTCACCAATCCCTTGCACCAAGCACCTCCTATGATTCACATACTTAAACAAACTTGATACCAGTTGAACCTTGTCACCTCCGTGGTGTGCCGCCACCCTTCACCAATACATTGTACTCACCATACTACCTTTCCTAGCTCTCTTAGTACATGGCTCACCATTGGTCCTACTCATCCAACTTGGCCACACACTCGCTCAACTCTCGCGTCTCATTGGAGTCGCGCGCGTTGTGTGTGGGACTCTACTTTCCTTTGACAAGTGTGCCGCTTATTATGTGGGAAGTAGTGTGCTGCAAAGTTGGGGATGAATGTTCTTAGCTCAAAAGCGTGGAAGGTGAAGGGTTGAAAGAGTGAGTAGGAGAGCTCGTATGAAGCACCGTATGGTGAGAAGGCGCATAGAAGAGAGGAAAAAAGGAAGCTTCCTTGATGCCATTGTTCTTCTTTGGCAAGAGTAACCGGGAAGTTTGTCGGCAGATTGCTAGTGAGTTTAGCTGCATTTGTTGTGCAGCGTACTGTCGGCGACCTCGATGTCGTTGTAGCTATTTCAGAGCGTGTTGTTTTGTAGATCTTGTGTAATCAGTAATGTCTCTGTGTTTTAGTGTCGTGTGTAGAAATGCGGCTTGAAGCTAAGCTGTCTATGAGAGGTCTCTGCGCAAGATAGACTACATTGTTTTTACTCTAGTCTCTGTGTTTGTTGACGCTCTATTAAGTTCTTCATAATATGTCCTCTAATTTTCTAAGCTAAGCTGTGCGCTAGTACAGCTCGGTGTAGTAATATGGACTTAGTTGTGTTTGGGAATATAGTAGTGGACGCAGATGTTGATCTCCGCGAACACTGACGTCTTGGTGTTTTTTCAAGTATACTCATTATAAAGAGTGATATAGAGAGATGAGATAGGAGATAGTGAGAACCCCTTTTTCCCCCTGCCCCTCGCTAGCTCGGCTTGATTTGCTGAATAATAGGACACTTGATGCTTCTCCCTCCTTATAAGACTCCCCTATGACAGTGTCGTCTTATCTCTACCAGATTGTTTACACGTTAAAATCTGGTGTAATTCTCGTATCAGTAACCTCTAAACGGCGTCTTTCCTCGGGATACTGAATGTTGTGCGCATACTGTGCAGCAGCCGCCTCTAGCTCCGTTTGCCTCCTTCCTCCCCTCTTCCTGTGTCTCCTGAGAGAATCCTTCCTATCTTTGTAGTCCCCTAAGTATCTACATCCCTTTGTCTTTGTGTTTTGGTCTAACCACTCATATCACCGGTTTTATTAGTACAGTTGGCAAATACTTTCAGTGCCCACCGCCATACCCCCCCTGCCTTTTCCTTAGTAACCCTGAAAATACGCTATAACCATTTGCCCCTTCGCGCCGCCTGTTGTGTTGTTGCTGCGCTTCCTGCGCTGTTCTCCTTGTTAGTTAGAGGCCCTTCTGTGGCTCTTACCTTCCCTCACATTTTGGTGCCTCCTCCTGAGATTAGGGCCCAACACTTGTGCTGTTGATCGCTGCTAAAAACGCAAGAAGTGATTTCTATGCATCTATAATGGAGTGGTTTAGTATAGTGTCTGTAACTTTTTGAGATAATTATCTAAACTAGTGTTTGGTTGACGCGCCAATAATGAAATGTAGAATTATCGCATCTAGAGTTTAAATTATTTTCAAGCTGGTTGTTAATGGTGTGTGTGTGTTTGTGCGCCTCATCATAGTGTTTGGAAGGAGTTGTAAGTGTGTAGAAGTGTTTATCGAGTTTATAATTGGATCATATGATCTAAAGGGGATTAGATGAGATAGAGAATAGGCTGTGGAATCATGGGTAGGATTGGGCCTGCAAGGCGAAAGTATCTTAATGTGCTTGACATCGTCTTTGTCGAATTGCGGACTTGCGTGTTAAAAGGCTTATTAAAAAAATGTAATATTTGTTGAAATTATGATGTTATATAGAGGAGAAATCTCCGACGTATTTGATGTAAAGTGAGTTGTACAGGTATCCTTCGAGTTTTTATTAAGTGTATCAGAGACATATATAGTTGTGCGCGCGCTATGGCTCTGCGCCTTTCCCGGGCCCCCGTCGCGAAACACTATAGAACAAATTATGTTTATACTTAATTTATCCTACGCCTCGTCAGTCTGTTAGTCGCTTGTGAGTGTAGAAGTTGACAGAAGCAAGAGTCAGAGAAGTAGTGTCTTTGTCATTTAGTGGTCTATTTCGGCTTATCACGTTACCAGGGAACCGTTTAATGTGGAGTGTGATGTGATTCGGTCAGTGTAGATTGGTAGTGTATGAGTCTGTACTGTTAGACTGTGTAGGTATTTGTGTGTTATTGGACCTGCAGACTCTGGCTCTTATGTAGTTTACTACACTGCACAGGACTATTTGGATTAGTCCTGACTAGTGCCTGCATTTTAGTCTCGTGATATGCTGAGAGCATTGGTGCTGCGTGTCTATTGTGTTCATTTGTATGTTAATGTAAAGCGCTCCTTATGTGTGTGCTACTTGTGTTGTTGCTGAATCGCGCGCTCGGAATATACTCTAGTTATGGGATTAAAGATTTCATGAAAGACTAGAGTGTGAAGTTGTGAACTTATACAAGTGGCTTAAATTCAGTTTATTTTTTTATCTAAAATTTTTTTAAAATAAAAAAAAGTTATTGAAAATATGTGATACTGTAATAAGTAACTTAATTAAGTAAAGTACTACTAAAATGCAAGAAAGACTTGACTTAAACAAAACACAAGGTGCTTCAACACCTGAAGAGGTGAAGCGCATGCAAAATGTACCTTATGCTTTGGTTGTGGGTTCCATTATGTATGATGTAAGATGCACTAGACCTGATGTTGCGTTCACGCAAAATATTACCAGCCGGTTTCAACAGAATCCTGTTGAATGTCACTGGACTACTGTGAAAAATATTCTTAAGTATCTAAGAAATACTAAAGATATGTTTTTGGTTTACGGTAGAAATCCGGAAGTTGAACTTCGAGTTGATTGCTATTGCAATGCTGGATTTGAGAACGATATAGATGATATAAAATCTCTGACAGGCTACGTTTCATTTTGAACGGAAGCGTAGTAGACTAAAAAGCTCTGATACCACTGTTGGGGTTTTAGAACTAATAACCATTATATCACAAGTACGCAACGGAAAGATAACACGTATAGAACTTATAATTAACAAGATTAAAGTGTATATCTTTTTGCACGAAACAATACACCGCTTTAATAGGTAACCGTTAACACCGCCTTGAAAATACGCATATGTATAATACCACGCGTAACCACGAGGATCAAAGTATAATCCCTCTATGTTTACACACACTAAACATTTTTAGAAAATAACAAGGTATGCTAGTACTAGTAGTGAATAACCAAACGATAAGCCTTCGTCTTTTGAATCAATCAACACGCGAAACAATGCCACCTTGTGGTGATTGTCGACCTCAAAACGAAACCCTTAATAGCAATAGGAGCTCGTAATGGTGGAATAGGTGATTCATCATTAGTAGAATTATATGCTTGCATGACCTTCATATACGGATCATTGTGGAAAGGTAAGATGGCTAGTGAGGCCAAAAGATACTTAGATAAATCATCTGAAGGATCGGGAGAGGTGTTTCCCGGTGAGGCTGGGAAATAGTCTGGTATAGTCAGGAGTATTCGTAGAGGAAAAAGCATCCTCAATATTAGAATTAGATAGGACGATAATAGGGTGGGTGGATGTAGACATAATTCTGTAACAACACAGTGGTAAATAACATAAGTTATTTATATACAATTAATAGTTATGTATCTTTACATACTATTCAGGAAATGTAGTGGCACGGAAGACTTTCTTGGATGGAAAATAGTTATAGTTTAGGTTTTAACCTTGTTCTCTATAACTGAGGCTCTTGATACCAATCTGTTTTGCCTCCATCTACAGTGTTATCACCATCACCAATGTTTGATCCCCGAGATTTCTTTCTTCCTGAAGAGATTTTACCACCTCAGAAAAGAGCCCGTTTCCTATCATCCTCCTCTAATTTCTCTACCTTACCTCAGGTATTTGAGATTGGAGAGAGTTCCCATAAGACGCATTTGGAGCTCCATAAGGAACAGATTGAGACTATTTTGAATCACTTAGATGAGCTCCTTCTTGAGCGCATTGAGCATATGGAAGATAAGATAGAAGGTCTTGGTAATGGTCAGGTAATCATACAGCTAGATTTTGACCAACTAGAAACCGAACTTCAAGAAGCCCGTACCTAGATTTCTGGATTTCAGAGAGAGCAAATAAGGCATGACGATGAGATTGTTCTTGCTCGCGTTAGGATTTCTACTCTGGAGATGATCATTGAAGATATTCAGGTTCGACACCGATCAGATATGAAGAGTCTTCTGGACAAGATTCGTGAACTCAAGAGCCATAAGGGAGGACCACCAGACTACTAGACTAGATCTTTGTCATTTACAGCTTTTGTTAGAATCCAACCACTGGATGTGTGGCATAAATAATGACACTTGTTAAAATTTGACTATGTAAAATATGTAGACAAGTTATTTATGACTAATACAGTTGTGATTCCATTATACTTCAATGTTTTATGATATCGATTTATGTATGTCGTGGTTGTCTATCCTATACCCTGTGTTAAGGTTATTCATGTATCGTATCTGAAGTATCCGGGATTACTATGGTTCTCTTACCATTCGGTCTTCTCAAACCTTTGTACCTAGATATCATGGCAAATGATGACAATACCAATAGGAACACCCGACAAGGTGAAACTCTTGTAGCAAGAAAATGTAGCTACAAAGAGTTTATAAGCTGCCAACCTTTCAATTTCAAAGGTATGGAAGGGGCTGTTAGTCTCATCCGCTGGTTTAAATGAACTGAATTGGTATTTTCCTGTAGTAATTGTACCAAGGACTGCAAAGTGAAATTTGCTACTGGTACTCTAACAGAAGAAGCTTTGTCCTGGTGGAATTCATTCGCCCAGCCTATTGGAATAGAGGAAGCCTGCAAGATCACCTGGTCTGAATTTAAAAAGATCTTAATAAAGAAGTATTATCCCCGAACCGGGGTCAAGAAAATGGAAGATGAATTTTACAATCTAACTGTAAAAGGAAATGATCTCAAGACTTACGCTAGAAGATTCCAGGAGTTGGCAGTTTTATGTCTAAATATGGTGCCAAATTCTGAGAAACTTATAGAAGTCTTCATCGGGGGATTACCCAGAAGTATTGAAGGAAATGTTACCGCTTCAAAGCTTCAAACTTTGGAGGAAGCCATTACCATAACCCAGAGGTTAATGGATCAAGTAACAAAGCATAATTCTGTGCAAGGAACCAATTATCACAAACAAAAGTTTGATGATAGAAGAACCTTCACCAACAACAACTACCAAAATAACCGTAATAACAATAACAACCGCAACAATGATCACCAACAACAACAGAATGGAAGGCAAGAAACTGTCAGGGCTTATGTTGCCACCCCAACTGAGAACAGTAGGTATACTGGAAGCCTTCCCATGTGTAGGAAATGTACCCTGCATCACACAGGACCTTGCACTGTCAAGTGTCAGACTTGCAACAAGGTAGGTCATCAGACCAGGAACTACAAAAAAAGGGCCAGCCACTAGAAGCAACCTGCAGCCAGTGTCAGTAACTTGTCATGCTTGTGGAGAGAAGGGACATTACAGAAATCAGTACCCAAAAGCAAACAACAATTCCTATGGAAGAGCATACTTGCTGAGGGACAAGAACGCTCACCAAGACCCGAACCTAGTCACGGGTATGTTCCTTCTAAACCAACATCTAGCTAGAGTATTATTTGATTCAAGAGCCGATAAAAGTTTCATATCCATATCTCTTACTTCTATGCTTAATATCCCACCAATTACAGTAGATACTACCTACGACATTGAAATGGCCAATGGAAACCTAGTAGGCACTAACACCATTATCTATGGTTGCACTCTGATTTTGCAAAACCAACCTTTCAAAATTGATCTTATGCCGATTAAACTCGATAGTTTCGACATCATCATTGGTATGGATTGGTTATCAAAGTATCATGCAAGAATTATTTATGACGAGAAAGTCATCCACATCCCCATCGATGGTGAAACTTTGATCATACGAGGTGATCGAAGTAAAACTCGACTAAACCTCATATCTTGTATTAAAACTAAAAGATATATATCCAGAGGATGTCAAGTTTTTATAGCCCATGTAATGGAGAAGAAGTCAGACTCAAAATGATAGGAAAATATACCGGTAGTTAGAGAATTTCTAGAAGTTTTTCCTGAAGGTCTACCTGGCCTTCCTCCGGTTCGCCAAGTAGAATTTCAAATAGATTTAATGCCAGGAGCGGCACCAGTAGCCCGAGAACCTTACAGATTAGATCCTTTAGAAATGCAGGAACTATCTGACCAACTACAAGAGTTAGCAGACCGAGGTTTTATTCGACCAAGTACTTCGCCCTGGGGAGCTCCTGTCTTATTTGTTAAAAAGAAAGATGAATCTTTCAGAATGTGTATCGATTACCAGGAGCTGAATAAACTCACTATAAAGAATCGTTACCCATTACCCAAGATCGATGATTTATTCGACCAACTTCAAGGTTCGAGTGTTTAGTCAAAAATTGACTTGAGATCAGGCTATCACCAACTAAGAGTCAGGGATGAAGATATTCCCAAGACTGCTTTCAGAACAAGGTACGGATACTACGAATTCCAAGTGATACCATTTTGTTTAACTAACGCACCTGCTGTATTCATGGACCTCATAAACCATGTGTGTAAACCATATTTGGATAAATTTGTGATAGTGTTCATCGATGATATTCTCATCTACTCCCGTAACAAAGAAGAACATGCAGATCACCTGAGAATAATCTTGGAATTACTCAAAAAGGAGAAATTGTATGCCAAGTTCTCCAAATGTGATTTCTTGATCAATATCATGCAATTTCTCGAGCACGTGATTGACAGTCAAGGAATTCATGTTGACCCTGCCAAGATTGAAGCAGTTAAGAATTGGGCATCTCCTACTACACCCACAGAAGTACTCCAATTCTTAGGACTCGCCGGCTACTATCGGAGATTCATCAAAGATTTTTCAAAGATTGCAAAGCCTTTGACTAAATTAACCCAGAAAAACAAAAAGTATATCTGGAGAGAAAATCAAGAGTCAGCCTTCCAACTGCTAAAACAAAAATTATGTGAAGCTTCAATCTTAGCATTACCAGAAGGAAACGATGACTTTGTCATTTACTGTGATGCATCACATCAAGGTTTGGGAGCAGTGTTAATACAAAGAGAAAAAGTTATTGCATATGCATCCCGACAACTCAAGCCTCATGAAGAGAACTATACCATATACGACCTCGAATTATGAGCAGTAGTATTCGCTCTTAAAATTTGGAGACACTATCTGTATGGCACAAAGTGTACTGTGTTCACTGATCATAAAAGTCTTCAGCATATCCTTGATCAGAAAGAGCTGAACATAAGACAACGCCATTGGTAAGAATTGCTTGCAGATTACGATTGTGAGATTCATTACCATCCTGGAAAGGCAAATGTTGTAGCAGATGCCTTAAGCCAGAAAGAACGAATCAAACCACTCCGAGTTAGAGCATTAGTCATGACCCTTCACCCAAAATTACCATCACAAATCCTCGAAGCCCAAACTGAGGCGATCAAAGAAGAGAACATCAAAGCTGAGAACCTACAAGGAATGGACAAAGCATTTGAAGTACGTCCTGATAGAACTCGTTGTATCAAGAACCGAAGCTGGTTACCACTCTTTGGTAATTTGAGAGACTTAATCATGCATGAATCCCATAAGTTAAAGTATTACATTCACCTAGGTTCTAACAAGATGTATCAGGATGTAAAGAAACTCTATTGGTGGCCTAACATGAAGGCAATCATCGCTGAATATGTCGGCAAGTGTTTGACATTCTCTACAGTTAAAGCAGAATGTCAAAAGCCATCTGGCTTACTGATACAACCAGAAATTCCTACATGAAAATGGGCAAGAATAACGATGGACTTTGTTACAAAACTACCCAAAACATCCAGCGGACATGACACAATTTGGGTCATTGTAGACCGCCTTACCAAATCAGCACATTTCATCCCTACGAGAGAGACAGATAGTATGGAAACCCTTACAAGGTTGTATATAAAGGAGATAGTCTCACGACATGGAGTGCCGATATCCATCATCTCAGATTGTGACAGTCATTTCACATCCAGATTCTGGCAGTCAATGCAGAATGCTTTGGGTACTTAATTAGACATGAGTACGGCATATCATCCCTAAACTGATGGATAAAGTGAAAGAACCATCTAAACAGTCGAAGACATGCTTCGAGCCTGTGTTATAGATTTTGGAAAAGGATGGGAAAGACACTTACCATTGGTAGAATTTTCTTACAATAACAGTTACCATGCCAGTATTAAGGAATCACCATTCGATGCACTTTATGGTTGAAAGTGCCGATCACCTGTCTGCTGGGCCGAAGTTGGAGATGTTCAACTCACGGGACCAGAGATAATCCATGAAACCACTGAAAAGATAGTGCAAATTTAACAATGCTTGCAAGCTGCAAGAGACCGGCAAAGGAGTTATGCCAATGTAAGGCGAAAGCCTTTGGAATTCCAAGTTGGAGATCGTGTTATGTTAAAAGTGTCACCTCGGAAAGGTGTCATCCGGTTTGGAAAGCAAGGAAAGCTTAACCCCCGGTACATTAGACCATTCAAGATCCTTAAAAGGGTCGGTCTAGTGACATACACACTTGAGCTTCCTGAAGAACTCATTAATGTCCACAGAACTTTCCACGTTTCTAATTTAAAGAAATGCCTATCTGACGAATCTCTCGTTATTCCAATGAAAGTGCTTCGGCTCGATGACAAACTCAACTTTGTGGAAGAACCAATAGAAATTATGGATTGTGAAGTCAAGCAACTGAGACAAAGTCATATTCCTATAGTCAAAATAAGATGGAACTCTAAAAGAGGACCAGAATTTACGTGGGAACGCGAAGATCAAATTCGTGCCAAGTATCCACATTTATTTCCAAACATCACTCCAACATCCAACTAGATCTCGGGACGAGATTACTTTAAGGTTGGGAGACTATAACAACCCATAATTTTCCTTTATGTAATTATCCATCTACTAAATTAGATGCAATTTTCCTTAGTATAATTTCCATCTATTAAATTAGATGCAACCATTTTCATGGAAAGATTTTTGGTTTATTCCATCCATAATGTAACGTAACTTACATTACAAAAGTAAACGTGCTTACGCAACTTACCAATGCCAATTTCATCAACGTTTATAGCAAGTAAACATTATAATATGTCAAGCAATATGTTCTAAACTCTATTTTTACCATACGTTATCTATTTAACGTACTTTCCGTAACGGTATATCAAAACGGATTTATACGTTAACGTTTATAACAAAACCCTAGCTATATGTAATGTTTACATACAAAATAAATGTACAACTAAGAAGGCATGTGTACAAATGTACAGTGCATAATATTTGAATATCTTTTCCCTCCTAAACCCTAGTACAACTCATTTAAACTCAATGTACAACCCGACAATGCATAGTATTTAAATTTAACCATTTTTCTCTAAAATCTTAAGGAATTTCATACAACCTTTTTAGTACATATTACAAGCCTCCAATGAAAAACTTTTAAACTATTTTCCCTCCATTTCATCACCCTACTCGTCCTAAATCATAAAATCCTAACCCGAAACCTTAATAAACCCGACACCCTAACTAACCCTAACCAAGCTAGCTACCATCCATTACCATGATCCACCACCTTAACCCAAGCACCTTATTTACCACCTTGTCACCACCCTAGCACCCTACCTCCTCCATCACCACCTTTGCTTACCAAGAAAACACCCTTTCATTACCTCTTATGATATCTGAACCCTCTCTACCTTCTAACACTTGTCTAAGCTACTCCCTAGCCCTCCTTAGTCACTAGGCTATTCCTTGAACCCCACTCCTAGTATAACTTGTCCATTACTCCACTCCAACTTGGCCTCTAAGGTTTCAAACACCCTATATAAACTCGAAACCTCCACACTTTAAAAACTCACCACAAAATCAATCTATTACTCAAACCATGATCTAAACAAGTCCAAGGAAGATTAAGAAGAAAGAATAAGCAAGTAGAAACCAAGAAGGAATCTCTTGATTCATCTCCAAATAGTATCCGGGTTGTGTTTTTGCTCCATTTGACCCATTTCATCATTTCGTGTACTTGTAAGCTTTTTATCTCATTCAATAAGCTCTTATATTATTTTAGATCATGTATAAACTGAATTTAAGCCACTTGTATAAGTTTTTGAACCACAAAACCATTTGTTTTGTTTTCCTAAACCAAATCATGCCCTAAACGCACCCTTGAAAACCCTAAAGCCCATTTTCAAAAATCCTATAAGCTTAAAGCTATAAGCTAGTCCTAAAGCTATTTTAATAAGCTAACCTATCATTTTTATAAACTTGGAAACAAACTCTAAAAGCTAAAACATATCGGGTTAATCTTTTTAAACCAAACGTGCCCATTTTGTATTATCGAGCTCATAAGCTCTTTTCATAAGCTACAAGCTCGTAAAACTTATTTATTTTAGCTTATAGTAATAAGCTATAAGCTGCAAATCGATTTCTAAATTTAAAAATACCAAGATTATGGATTTTGGACCTAAATTGTAAATTGTTTCATGCAAAGGGGTATATATTGTAAATTATGAAACTTTATAACTTTTGGGCCAAAAATGTCAATATCCTAAAGTTTAAACCACAAGGGCCTGTTTTGCCATATTTTAAAATTAAAGGGTTAAATGTTTTAAAATCATATATTAAAGGGTTAAAAGTGTAAATATATATACCAAGGGTATATATTTAATTTTCATATTCTCAAGGGTATAAAATGTAATATTTTTATATTAATTATAAAAATATATTTAAATATTATAAGACTCGATTTTATTAAAACCCGACACATTTGTCGTTATCATTCGTCGATCAAAATACTATAAAATAATTATGTTATATATTTAACATAATTTATCATCCGTTAGCTTTTGAAGAAACTTAAAAAGATAAAATCCTATCATTTAAACTATAACGTATCACGTTACTAGGGAATTTCATGCGAGGGGCTTTCATTTGGGTAGACGTTTTAACGAGTTGCTGGATTTACGATTTAAAGTGTCCTAGCTCCTCAAATGTTTACTACATGACTTCTGGATTATGATAGCCCGAACGGTGATACGATGTTTTCACAAACTAATAAACCAAAATCATTTACGTTAAACTTTATGAAATAAAGTTTTGAAACAATCAAAATAAGACTTGACATATTACCCTAGGTTGCGTGACGAGGCTGTTTACTTCCATTTGAATTAAATTTTAAATCAATCAACTACCTTATCAAGGTGAGTTTATAGTCCCACCTTTACATGTTTTCTAAACCTCATAGGGGGATACATGCTATAAACCATGAATACAATTATTTTCCAACTGTATGCTATCCTGATATATTATTGCCTAAGTTTACCTCTACTGCCAATATCATTTAATCATGAACCATTAATCACTTGCGAGTGAACGCGAATATTATGGATAGATTTATTGGGATTGACGAATCCCGTTTGTGTTTACATGTACATGTGGTAATCAAACGCACTATATTTAAGAATAATGGGTAACTTTGGCAAGTTACCTTTCCAAGAAGACATTTGTTCCTCAATAATGTCACTGAGGTGATTTCCATGTTAACGTATTAGTGTCATGAGCTTAGGGCAATAATATTGTTTTCCATGATAATTGTAATTGTATAATTATTACCACTTATGATGGCTTGTACTCAACTATTACATTTCAAACCTGTGAATTTCACTCAACCTTTGTGTTGACCTTTTTAGCATATTTATCTCAGGTAATTGAGCAACTTATAGCACGGAGTAGCATTGGACTTGAGGACGTCCAAACTTGTTATCATTCAAACTCTATGTTTTCATATGTATTTTGGGACCTCCTTTTGTAAAACTCTGAAATAATATTGAATGATAACTAAATTTTCCAAAACGTCTCTTTTGAGTCGTTTTCTATGATTATGACTATTGATTCATGAAGTAATACCCCAATTTAGCTTCCGCTGCTATATGTCAAATAAGAGGGTGATATAAGCTATAAGCTATAAACAGGTCCTAAAAGCTATTTTAATAAGCTAACCTATCATTTTTATAAGCATTAAAACAAACCCTAAAAGCTCTAAGCTTTTGGATCTTAGTTTTAAAACCAAACGCACCCTAATTGGATTTTTGAGCTTAAAAGCTCATTTCATAAGCTATGAGCTTGCTACAGCTATAAAACCAAACTTATTTTAGCTGACGTTTTAAGCAATGTTTTCAGGAGGTCATTAGGACGAGATGCAAGGATGCTTGGATTATGTTTGGGAATGCTACAGTTAAAGACTGTATGTGTTATCATGTTTTGGGAAATATTTGTTGTCTCTTTGTAATATGTAACAAATGGAACAAGTAAGCTATAAAGCTTTTGTAATATATCTTTTATTTAAATCCAATGTATCAGTTTAAACGACTTTTGTGTCGTTCTTATATATATCTTGTGCTGTTGATCTTGAAGTAACATGCCCCGGATCCTTATTCCGCTGCGACCCATTTTGGGGGTGTTACAACAAGTGTACAATGCATAAGTTTTGAATATATTTTCCCTCATAAACCTTAGAACAACACCATTAAGCTTAGAATATAAGTCAATAATGCATGAAAATTCAAATTGTCATTTTCCCTCTATTTTCCTTCTAGATTTCATACAACCTTTTCAATACAAGTTACAAACACTTATAGCATAACATTTAAACATTTTCCCTTCCTAAACTTAAACCCTAGCTCGATTTAAACCATAAACCCTAACCAAAAAACCCTAATGACCCAATACACCTTAACTAGTTCTAACCAAGCAAGCACACTTCTCTATGATTCACCACCATGCCTACTACCTTCTAAGCACCTCCATCACCTCCTTATCACCACCCTAGCACCCTACCACCTTGTCACACCCTTTCTCTCCAAGTAAAACCTCCATTGTTACCTCTTATGATAACCGAACCTATTCCACCACCCTACACCTCTCCATGCTACTTCCTAGCCCTCCATACTCACCCTAGCTATCCCTTGGCCACCACTTCACTCTACTTGGCTACCACTCCACTTAACTTGGCCACCACTCTCTTCCTTGGCCTATATATACATGAAACACATATACATTCACAAACACACAACTTTATCAAACATACTCACTTACTCTTGACATATTTCAAGCCAAAGAAGAGAAAGAGAAGAAGTTTATGCGACTAGAGAAGCTAAAGTATAAGATCAAAGGAGTTCTTGAATTCATCTTTAAGTTTTCAAATCATAATAAGCAATTTTGACCCATTTGAAGCTCTAGTAAGTCTTCACCTTGTTCTATAAACTCTTGTCTTGTTTTAGATCCTTAATAAGCTCTATTAGATCATGAATAAGCTTCTTGTATAAGCCCTTGAACCACAAACCACATGTTTGGTTTTCCTAAACCAAACACATGCCTTAAAACCCTAAAAACCTTATCTCGAAACCCTAATAAGCTAAAAGCTATAAGCTAGTCCTATAATCTATTTTAATAAGTTATTTTATCATTTCTATAAGCTTAGAAACAAACTCTAAAAGTTCTAAGCCATTGGGTTAATATTTCTAAACCAAACGTACCCATTTTAGATTTTTAAGCTCATAAGCTACAAGCTCGTAAAACTACTTATTTTAACTTATAGTAACAAGCTATAAGCTGCAAAACTAAGTTGGATTTGAAAAATACAAAGTATTTGGTTTTTTGACTTAAAATGCAAAACGTTTCATGCAAAAGGGTATATATTGTAAAATTCTTGAAACTTATAACTAGAGGGGCTGAAAATATAGATATCCTAAAGTTAAACTCTAGGGGTTTATTTTGCCAAACTCTAAAGTTAAGGGTTAAATGTTTTAGAATTATATATAAAAGGTTTAAGTTGTAAACTAATATATACACCAAGGGTATATATTGTCATTTTAAATTCTTAAAGGTATAAAAATGTAATATTTTTATATTAATTATAAAAATATATTTAAATATTATAAGACTCGATTTTAATAAAGTCCGACACATTTATCATTCACTCATCGATCGAAACATATAAAAACAATTATGTTATATATCTAACATAATTTATCATCCGCTAGCTTTTGAAAAACTTAAAATGATAAAATCTTATCATTTAATCTATAACGTATCACGTTACTAGGGAATTTCATGTGAGGGGCTTCATTTGGGTAGACGTTTTAACGAGTTGCTGGATTTACGATTTAAAGTGTCCTAGCTCCTCAAACGTTTACTACATGGCCTCTGGATTATGATAGCCCGAACAGTGATACGATGTTTTTACAAGTTAATAAACCAAATTAACGTTTACGTTAACTTTATGAAATAAAGCTTTGGAATATAATCAATCAAACTAAAACTTGACGTATTACCCCAGGTTGCGTGACGAGGCTGTTTACTTCCATTTGAATTAAATTTCAAATCAATCAACTACCTTATCAAAGTGAGTTCATAGTCCCACCTTTATATGTTTTTCCAAATCCCGTGGGGGGATACATGCTATAAATCATGAATACAAGTGTTTTCCAACTGTATGCTATCCTAATATACTTATAGCTTAAGTTTACCTCTACTGCAATATCATTTAATCATGACCATAATCACTGCGAGTGAAACCGCAAATATTGTAGATAGATCTATTGGGATTGACGAACCCCGTTTCGTGTTAACAGCTTTACATGAGAGTAATCAGAACACACTATATTTGAGGATAATGGTAACGTTGCAAGTCAACCATTCAAGAGGACATTTGTATCCTGCAATAATGTCACTGATGTGATTTTCCTATGTTTAACGTGATGTTGGTCAAAGAGCTTTGGCAAAAATCTATTTTCCATGATAATTGTATAATTGTACAATTATTAACCACTGTAATGACTTGTAATCAACTATTACATTTTAAACCTAAAATTTCACTCAACTTTGTGTTTGAGGGCCTTTTTAGCCATGTTTTATCTCCAGTAATTGAGCAACCTAGGCATGGAAGTTAGGCATAGACTTGAGGACGACCCAATGTGATATCATTCAATTACTCTATTTTTTCATATGTATTTTTGAGGACCAATCGAACCTCCTTTTGTAAAACTCTGAAATAATATTGAATGATAACTAAATTTTCCAAAACGTCTCTTTTGAGTCGTTTTCTATGATTATGACTGTTGATTCATGAAGTAATACCCCAATTTAGCTTCCGCTGCTATATGTCAAATAAGGGGGTGTTACAAAATTAAATATCATTTACACATGAGCTTATAAAGGAATATTGAAGTGAGGGTACAAAGGAAGATTAAAGGAGTAATTAATTGCATACCAAAAATGTTATTACGTTAAATGAGAAAGAAACTGTCAAATGTTTAATGACATTGAATGATGTCGAAATTGTCGATGTAACCCATGGTAGTTAGAATCACTACAGTCAAATATCAAGAGGATACTAATTATGAGCACCTCCGCACTAATTATGAAGACTTGCACATTAAATTAAAGGATTTTTGACCAGGTTGTGTTAACCCATAAATAAATTTGTTCCATTTTTTCTTGATGTTTGTAGCTACTTAACCATTTGAACAACCTTGATTTTAAGTGTCAAAGATAAAGTTGGGCCTAATAAGGATGATGCTCTTGGAAAATGTATGCTTTCGTTATCGTATTAGACCATAAAGCTATTAACACAAGGCAATTTAATCTCGAGAAGCATGTCATGGTGGTGGAAGGGGAAAAGAAAAAAGAAGTTAAGTTTGCTATCAACATTCATATGAAATACATTAACCCTATTAACAGGCCTTGACATGACCGCAACATAATTTTTTTAACCCGTTTGACATTATGTAAAGATGAACCAAACACTTTTAGCCTGAGTAATAGGTTGTAGGAAGTTAATTATATTTTTTTGTGTAGTTAGATAATCAACATTAGAAATTTAGAGGACTATGACATTTAACCAACACCTAAGCGCATTGACGTAGTGTTCCTTAATTGCAAGGATCATATGAACAAAATGGTGCACAATGAATAATTAAATATAACGTGTGTGCATTGCACGGGTCTGAATGCCTCGTATATATAAAGATTGAATACAAAAGTTAAATGTGAAGGCTTCATGGTTTGTAACCAAAGCTTTGTAAAATGTACAAAATTCAAAGGAGTCTTAATAATTAATATGACAATGCATCTTAAAGAGTTGTAATTCATGTTGTGAGGATTGTACAACAGGAATGCAAGCTATTTAGCCTTTAATGCAAAGTCCATGTATTAAATATGAAGGGGAAGAGTTTCTACAATTTTAAGGATATAAAAGTGCAGGGGTTGTCGAAATTATGAAAGGAAGACGAAGTTGAAAAGGTTTTGTGACACCCACCCCACTTCAAAATTCTTATAAATACCATCATATTCTTCATCCTATTTCCACCAAAAACCAAAAAGCAAAAAGGAAAAAAAACCAAGTCGGAGCCATACGAGATGAAAAATGAAGTCATATACGAAGTTGGAGCCATACACGACATTTGACAAACTAACATCTCATGCATTACAAATTTTAATTTAATTACAGGGAAAGTTATGCAAGAAAATGCAAGTTAAATAACTGTATATGAACTAGATCGGGTAAAGTGTCCAACAAATATTGGCCAGATTTCGTAAGTCGATGCATGTTACTCGCTTAGTTATCCATTTTCTGTCTATTAGAATATTTTCTCTTTCCTTAATATTATCCTATTTGCAACATTTCTTATTGATGCGTCGACAACATATGAATTTTTCACATAAATTAATTTAATATGTGTAACTTTCATCTATAAGATTTGTTTTCCTTTCCTACAGATTTGGCGCTTTCAAAGATATGGGGAGTGGCCTTTATTACAAAGGATGAAGTTGTGTATTATTGTGTAATTGGAAAGGATGAAGTTCCAATGCTTTTAGTAGTTATAGGAATATTGTTATATAGTTCACTATGTTGTTACATTTATATTTTTTATATGTTGGAGAGCTTTGTTGATTAATAATTTTTTTATTTCAATGTATATATCGTTAATGTAAGTTTTGATAGCCTACAACCTCGATACTAGAACGGATAACCTTGATGTTGAATAAAGAACACACCCCTAGCAGATTATATGGATCGACAGAAAAGAAAGAAAAAGAGCACAAGATAATAAACCCTAATCGAATGATTAGTATTGAAAGAATGATGTAACAATATCCCTCCCCTTTCACCTCCTTTTATAGAGACGAGGGGGAGAACAAACCTTAAAACACATGGGCTGTAATTGGGACACAAGTTAACCCACAACAACTTAACACTTGACTACCTTGGACTTTTGCTAAAATAAAGACTAAACATAAAAATTTCCACCTTAGGCTTTATATTAGCCTACACCAACATTCAGTAACTCCAAGCATGTTGTAATTTGAGTCCAGGTACCACCTTCATCAAGACATCCGCAACATTGTGTTTAGTACCCACCTTCAAAACTTTAACCGTCTTTGCTTCCAAGACCTCTCGGATAAAGTGATAACGCACATTGATGTGCTTAGTCCTTTCATGAAAAACATGATTCCGCGATAAGTGAATCGCGCCCTAATTATCACAATTAACTGCCACAGTGTTAAGCTCTACGTCTAACTCTTCCAAGACTCCCCTTAGCCAAATAGCTTCCGTCATAGCCTCCGTAAGGGCCATATACTCCGCCTATGTAGTTGAAAGAGCCACCACGTGTTGTAGCGTTGCCTTCCATCTTACAACATATCCTTGTACTAAAAAAGTGCAACCAGTGATAGACCTACCTTTATCCGGATCCTTAGCGTAGTCTGAATCAACAAAACCTATTACGTCCACATGGTTGCCATGATTTGTCCCATACACCAAACCCACATTTGCAGTACCCAGCAAATATTTCAAAATCCACTTCACTGCTTCTGAATGATTTTTGCTCGGATTCGCCACATATCTGCTAACTACACTTACCGCATATGCTATGTCTGGCCTCGTACACACCATCAAGTACATTAAGCTCCCAACCGCATTTGCATACGACACCTTACTCATCCTTTCAACATCGCAATCCCTAACCGGGCAATCCTTCAAAGACAGCTTGAAGTGCCCACCCAATGGCATCTTAACCGATTTCTCATTGTCTATTCAAAAATTATTCAAATTCTTATAAACGGACCCGGATTGTGACACCCTTAGAATCTTGCGACTCCGATCCCTAACGATCTCCATACCAAGAATCTTATTTGCTTCCCCGAGCTCCTTCATGTGGAACTCCTTTTTAAGCAAAGACATGGTAGACCCAATCTCAGCCTTGCTCTTACAAGCAATCAGCATATCGTCTACGTATAACAATAGATACATATACTCATCTGGTGCATAACTCCTGTAATATACACAGCTGTTGTAACTGCTGTAACACCCCCAAAAATGTGACGCAACAGAAATATGTTCGGAGGCGTTACTTCATAATACAACAGCACAAGATACAAGAGAACGACCTCTAAATGTGTCGTTTGAAAAGTAAACTCGTTGATTTTCTTGAAATTATAATTGCATCACAATGAAAAGCTTGGAAGTAATACAACGAGATTTGATCATATGCATGTATGTAGAAATCCATGAATGAAATCTTGTCAATTTAGACTCCAATGCACATCAACTAAGCCAAGCATCTAATTCACTTAAGAAAAACATGCTTAAAAATGTCAACATAACGTTGGTGAGTTCATAGATTTTTATAAGTATGAATGTAAATTCAAATGAGTGTATTTGCCTAATGTATCATCACAGTACCATGTAAAATGTTTAGTGACTACTGTCTCACCACAGTATCGTAAAATGTTTAAGCAAAAATATTAAATCAAAGATTTGTAAAGTATGACTGACTATTCCAACCCTTAAATGGTCAAAAAAAATGTATGTACTTATGTTTAAATCCAAGATTTGAAATGTATGCATGACCATTGTATCCAATACAATAGTCACCATATGTGATTACGATTACACACCTAAGTTCATGAAACTGCGCTTTGACTTGTATGTATGCCAATCTTTTCAGGCACTGTAAATGTATCCCAATGAATGTCAATCCATTTCAGACAATCAAAGTAAATGTTCATGTAAATGTAGTTCAATGTAACGACATGGTATAACGTTTATTTCCAGTGATAGCTAGTCACCCGAACGGGGATGTCAACCCCGATAGATCTATCTTATAACATTCGCGCTTACCCTTCGAGTAATTAACAGTTCATGCAACTTAAGCTAATTCCTAATCATTAGAATGAAAACAAAGTTGTAGTATCCATAAGTGAAAACTAGTGATGTATCTCATCACGAGATATGTAAATGAGTATGTAAACGAGTTTGTAAACATTCATGTAAACACATATGTAATCGACCATGTAAATGAATTTGTAAACACGTATGTAACGACCATGTAAATGAATTTGTAAACACGTATATAATCGTCCATGTAAATGAATTTGTAAACAAGCATGTTCTCACCCCAAAAATATATGTAAAACTAGTAAAACATGGGGCTATAAACTCACCTCGAGGTTGTAGAACGATTGGCAGGAATGCGCATATTAAGCGCCAGACAAAACGGAAACTGGAACGGCTCGACCAAGAAGCTGCGGTTTATCTTAACGGTTCTATCCTACTAGCCTAGGATAATGTATTTGGGTTTTCCGATGAATGAGTACATCAACGCGACACGTTGATAAAAGATTTAGATTTAAAGTTGTAATAGCTTGGTGGTTGGTTAAATAAATAAATCAAAAAGTAAACGCAAGGTGTGTAATATATTCCGTATATATTACATAATGAAAAATGATCGAGTATATAATTCATACCGTGAATTATATAACAAGATACACAACCAAAAGAATAACTCGAAGCGTATATAATACACGACATGTGTTATATCTAAAAGGTGACAATTAAAATAAAATGGTCTAATTATATAATACTTTCCAAGTATTATATAAGAAAGATGATAAAAATAAATGAAACTAAATAATTCGACACGCGCCCGGATATCCCCAAATGATTTAGTAGAAAGTTTCTTTATGAAAATAAACGCACGTTTTAAAGTTGTGGACTAGATTGATAAAATCTCTAAAATTATAGCTTACGTTTGATTATCGGGTCTTCACGATTTAATAATTCTTAAGCATAAACGTAATCGTACGTTTTAAGGTTACCAATTAAGTAAACGGTGTTTCTAAAGTTCGTCCCAAAGTTGTGACTTTATTTTCTAGCCGGGATTTATAAAATAATATTTTATAAAATATTGGATTTTGGTTTGTTGTCGAAGTATTGTGAAATTATAATTTAATAAATATCTTTAAAATTATAAAACTTTGGTACCAATTTATCGTACTTCAATGATGATAGTGAGTCTGTATTCTAAAAATAAAAGTATATACATTTTTAGAAATTTCATATGACACTTTTTGTTTTAAGTGGCCAATTCCCATTTTTTACAAAACTCAACGTTTTTCACTTTCATCAACAAATATAGTTTAAAACATCGTATGTTCTTAATTAGTACAATTTTAACAACAAAAGTTAATAACTAACAAAACAAATTTATCCAAAGAAAACCCTATGTGGGTTATTGTAACCAAAACAAAACTCGAAAGCTATTAAATATGCAAACCAAACACACCTTTGAGTGATTTACTGCAAACCAACCTTTGAGTGTTAACTGCCAAACCAAACACACCCTTATGGTGTTAACTGCCAGACCAAACACACCCTTATGGTGTTAACTGCCCAACCAAACACACCCTTATAGTGTTAACTGCTAACCTAAACACCCTTGTTGGGTGTTTTCTGCTATCCCAAACGCCCCTGTTGGGTGTTTCTGCAATCCCCAAACACCCCTGTTGGGTGTTTCTTCAATCCCAAACACCCCTGCTGCCATAAAACATAATCCAAACGCACCTTGGTTGGACGTTTACAGCCGAGAACAAGCACCCTCTTCGGGTCGCGGCTACAACCGAAACAAATACGCCCTTGTGGCGGTTATAACCCAACACGAACACCCCCTTTGCGGATTTCCTATCACCGAACAAACAAACACCTCTTGTACCCCTAACCAAAACGCACTCTTGCTGTGGTGTTTTTACCCGGACCAAACGTACCCTCGTCGGGTGTTAACAACAAAACCAACGCACCATGTTGTGGTGGTTTTCCACTGAAACCAACACCCTCACATCGTGTTTTATACCGAAACAAACACCCCTTGCTGTGAGTTGTTTTACACCCGAAACAAACACGCCCTATGGCTGCTTACCCAGAAACGGACACCCCTTTTGGAGGAGTATGAGGGTGGTGGTGATGATAGATTCGGTGGTGAGAGTAGATGGTGATGGTGTCGGGAAGATGGTGGGGATGGTGGTGACGATGGCGGGCTGTGGTGGGGCGGTGGCAGCGCATGGAGGCGCGTGTTGGTGGGGATCTGATAGATCGGTTGGTGAGAAACATTTTTGGACTCGGTCGGAAAACTCGCCGGAAAAGTGGCGGCGCCGGAATACTCGCCGAAAAGTGACCGGACAGATTTCTGGTAGCAGCGACTGGTGGTGGCCAGAAAAGTTGGCCGGAGATGGTGACCGGGAAACCTTTCTAACGGCGACGGCCGATGGCCGGAATACTTCTCCGGCGGCGGCGGCTGGAAGTAGTATTGAGAGGGAGGGAGAGAAAATTTTGTTTATTGTGTGTGTGAGTTTGAGAGTTGTGAATGAATAGGTGGTGAGTTGGGGTATTCATACCCAAACTTTTAAAACAAAGTGTCAAGGACACAATAGTTTAGGGGTCTTAGTGTAAATATAAATTGTAGTTTTGTAAAACAACGGTTCGGGGCTCGTTTGAACTAGTTAACGGTCGATTCAAGTCATGAAACTTGTGCCATTGTTTTCCAAATCATTTTTCCTATAAAAATGAGTATTCACTTTATAACATCTCTAAAATATTTTACAAAGTTTATATTTAAATCGTTTTGTTAATTATGAGTAACACGGTTAAGCTTTAACCGTAAAATAAACTTTAGCTTGATTATTCTCGTTTTTAATTAAACGCTTTTGAATAAAATGATCAATGATTTATTAAATATTTTCATTTAATAAAGATGTGATAATTAAATATAATTTAATTAGTTCCGTGTCGTAGCTGATAACACTAGTGTGTTATTCAAAACTTTTGCCAGGGTACTTTAGAGTCCTGTTTCCTTCTTGTTTTGGGTTTCTCGTGTAAATCTGGAAAATTTGTTTTCAGAATGTTCGTTTAATGTCAAACTCTAGCAAAACCACATAACTAATAACTCAATTGCAGGACCGAATTTTGCTAATATCAACTTAGATAAACATCTATCTTCTCGTTTTCAAGTCAAATGAGATTGAAAATAAATTTTATAAATGACAATCATGTAATAATAAATATGATTTATTATTTAAATATGTTCTGAAAATTTACCGATTACGCAGTAATCGCTTTTATATGACAATAAAATGTCAGAAGTCAAAAAGTCAAGTCATACCCAAAAAGTCAAAGGGTAAAATAGTCATTTATAGTTTCGAAAATTGTGGGTTGTCACAGTACCTACCCCTTAAAGAAATCTCGTCTCGAGATTTAATTTGTGTTAACCGATTGTGTGACCAAGAAAAGATTTAAGATTTAGCAAACCAGTTCTAAACAAGACGCTGATAACTTTATTCAGCAGAAATTAATGTTTCGACACTTCTTAATGTACATAAATTTTGACGGTTTAATTCCAGCTTGCACGACTGAAGGACTTTATAGTTTTCATTCTGTATCAATTATCATATATGTTTTTAAATAATATATGAGGTGGATGCATTATATCATGCCGCGATTGTGATTGCTTGCAATCCCACGTGTATTGTATTCTTGTGATCTAAAATCAGAATGCCACCAAGGAGAACTGCCGCAACCACCACACCTATGACCGATGCTCAGAATAGATATTTCAGAAAATATCATCACAAGTTTTATGATCGATATAAACGTATCATAAGGAGGGTCTCTCAATTGCGAAAGAATCGAAAGAGAAAGTGTACTCGCGTGAGTATGTATGTATGAACTTTTAAATGTTTAAGGACGGAGTCTCGTTTCTGACACGGCTAATGGATGTAAGTATTCAACTTACTTGGCAGTACCTGGATGTACCATGACTTAATTTGTCGTTCTTTTGATCCGAAATGAATTAATCAACCGATTATCATATCGACCGATGGTTATCTTTCTCAAGGAGGTTGCATTACTTAGTGGGTAAAATTGTACGAGCTGGAACTGCCTACGCATCCAACAACAGCAAACATAACGACAATAACCGTAAGAAACGGTGATGAGATGCAGAGAGTGGGGACATTTCGAGGAACAATATCTCCAGAATAATGTTCCACAAATGGAAGGAGCTTGCGGGAGAGCTTATGCGATAGGTGGTGGAATATTGTACCCAGTCTGCTAGTTCGAGATTGAACTAAGTCCGTTAGCTCAAGAGTGTAACAAGCCTATTAGCTCCACAAGCCGTTCATGATCGTAGAGATTTGTAACGGCAAAAGTAATAACTTTATAATGAGTTCAGGTAATTCCAAGTGAGGCCTTAAGATTCTGCTGAGTGGTAAGACACGATTGTGTTTCTAGACCTTTTTAACGAATTCCGGTGATTATCGGGTTCGAGTTCATACTCGTGTTATGTTGGATACCATTAAGCCCACTCATTTATAATTCATTATTTGCATAAAGAAGCGTCCCAATTTATGTAAATAGTGAATTGATAAACTTATGGTTCGGTGATTTACAATTTCTTTATTTAAATGAAGAGGCGTCCCAATCCTTTCAAATAAAGAGATTATAAATCAGTCTACTTAATAATTTCCGATGCAATACGCGTACTCACAAAATTCTTTAAGATGGTGGATGACATGACGATGCCGGTGCTCTAATGAGTATGGGGCGAGTGTTTAAAACTCGTCTTCGGAGGCGGAGAGTAAAATAATCAAGGGAGATCGACATATAGTTCAAAATAGTTGACGAGTATACGGTTAAAGTAAATAAGATAAAGGTCTTATGAACGAGTTAACATAGCAATTATCGTATCAATCCTCCTATTACAGGTCCCGCCCATACAAGACTTGTAATACTTAGATTCACACATAATTCCATGTAAACCAACATTGTGACGGGTTTCTTGTAAAACGATATTGTATAAGGTCATGAAAAAGTTTTAGAGGCTATTGTATAATTTACAATGTCTAAGAACGAAGTGAGACCATTGTGCAACCCACAATGTCTAAGAAGTAAAATGAGACCATTGTATAACTCACAATGTCTTAATAAATGTTCTAGTATTTATAAATAACTATTTATATAAAAAAAATCATGCGATATACGCAAAAGATGTAAGCATATATATTATATATATGTATGTCATGTAAGCACTTCAAGTAATGTAAGAAAGTAAGCAAGTAGTGTGTATGCACTTTGAAAATGTTTGATGTGATGCAATGTTTGTGAAAACGGTTATAGTCTATGGTAAAATATGCAACCTAGTTCTCTATAACCAGTGCTCTGATACCAATCTATAACACCCCCAAAAATGTGACGCAGCGGAAATATGTCCGGGGGCGTTACTTCATAATACAACAGCACAAGATATAAGAGAACGACCTCTAAATGTGTCGTTTGATTAGTAAACTCGTTGATTTTCTTGAAATTGATATAACATTTATCTCATAATTGCATCACAATGAAAAGCTTGGAAGTAATACAACGAGATTTGATCATATGCATGTATGTAGAAATCCATGAATGAAATCTTGTCAATTTAGACTCCAATGCACATCAAGTAAGCCAAGCATCTAATTCACCTGAGAAAAACATGCTTAAAATGTCAACATAACGTTGGTGAGTTCATAGATTTTTATAAGTATGAATGTAAATTCAAATGAGTGTATTTGCCTAATGTATCATCACAGTACCATGTAAAATGTTTAGTGACTACTGTCTCATCACAATATCGTAAAATGTTTAAGCAAAAATATTAAATCAAATATTTGTAAAGTATGACTGACTATTCCAACCCTTAAATGGTCAAAAAAAATGTATGTACTTATGTTTAAATCCAAGATTTGAAATGTATGCATGACCATTGTATCCAATACAATAGTCACCATATGTGATTACGATTACACACCTAAGTTCATGAAACTGCGCTTTGACTTGTATGTATGCCAATCTTTTCAGGCACTGTAAATGTATCCCAATGAATGTCAATCCATTTCAGACAATCAAAGTAAATGTTCATGTAAATGTAGTTCAATGTAACGACATGGTATAACGTTCATTTCCAGTGATAGCTAGTCACCCGAACGGGGATGTCAACCCCAATAGATCTATCTTATAACATTCGCGCTTACCCTCCGAGTAATTAACAGTTCATGCAACTTAAGCTAATCCATAATCATTAGAATGAAAACAAAGTTGTAGTATCCATAAGTGAAAACTAGTGATGTATCTCATCACGAGATATGTAAATGAGTATGTAAACAAGTAACGAAATCAAGTATGTAAACAAGTATGTAAAAGAGTATGTAAAAGAGATTGTAAATGAATATGTAAACAAGTTGTAACGAGCATGTATTCTCCCCCGAGATTTGTAAAGTAATGTAAAACAAGTGAAAGAGGGGCTATAAACTCACCTCGATGATGTAGAACGATTGCAGGAATGCACATTTCAAGCACAACGCAAACGGAAATCGGAACAGCTCGACCAAGAAGTTGCGGTTTATCTTAACGGTTATATCCTACTAGCCTAGGATAATGTATTTGGGTTTTCCCTCACCCTAAAAATATATATAAAACTAGTAAAACATGGGGCTATAAACTCACCTTTATGTTGAAGAACGATTGACAGATAGGCATCTGATATGCACAACATAACGAAAGACGAAACGGCTTGACCGAGAAGTTGTCGTTTATCTTAACGGTTAAATCCTACTAGTTTAGGATAATGAATTTAGTTACCCGATGGATGATTACATCAACGCGACCCGTTGATAAAAGATTTAGGTTCCGAGTGGCAGTTTGGTTTGGTGGTTGGTTCGGTAAAATAATTCAAAAGTATATAATTCATATGGTGAATTATATAACAAAGTATGTAATATATTCCATATATATTACCTTGAAAGATGAACAATTATATAATTCATATAGCGAATTATATAATAACGACCAGAAATCAAAAGATTAATTTGAAGTATACTATACCGTGCAAGTATTATATAATAAGTGTGAGTAAATAATTAAACCAAATGGTTTGACACGTTTTCGGAAATCACCAATTTATTAATAAATAAAAGTTCTTGCATAAACGTAATCGTACGTTTTAAGGTTACCAATTAAGTAAACGGTGTTTCTAAAGTTCGTCCCAAAGTTGTGACTTTATTTTCTAGCCGGGATTTATAAAATAATATTTTATAAATTTGTATTTGGTTTGTTGCCGAGTTATTGTGAAATTATAATTTAAAATATCTTTAAATTATAACTTTGTCATTTTATCGTCCTTCAAAGATGATAGGAGTTGTATCTAAAAATAATAAGTATATACATTTTTAGAAATTTCGTCATGACTTTTTTGTTTAAGTGACATTTCCCATTTTTACAATACACAACGTTTTTCACTTTTCAATCAACCAATCTATGTTTAAAACATCGCATGTTTTAATAAGTACATATTTTAAACAAAAGTTAATAACTAACTAAACAATATAGCCAAGAAAACCCTATGTGGGTTATTGTACCAAACACAACCGAAAGCTGTTAAATAGCAAACCAAACACACCCTTATAGTGTTAACTGCTAACCCAAACACCCTTGTTGGGTGTTTTCTGCTATCCCAAACGCCCCTGTTGGGTGTTTCTGCAATCCCCAAACACCCCTGTTGGGTGTTTCTTCAATCCCAAACACCCCTGTTGCCATAAAACATAATCCAAACGCACAATGGTTGGACGTTTACAGCCGAGAACAAGCACCCTCTTCGGGTCGCGGCTGCAATCGAAACAAATATGCCCTTGTGGCGGTTATAACCCAACACGAACACCCCCTTTGCGGCTTTCCTGTCACCGAACAAACAAACACCTCTTGTGGAGTTTTACCCCTAACCAAAACGCACTCTTGCTGTGGTGTTTTATACCCAAACAAACACCCCTTGCTGTGAGTTGTCTTACACACGAAACAAACACGCCCTTTGGCTGCTTACCCAGAAACGGACACCCTTCGTGGAGGAGTATGAGGGTGGTGGTGATGATAGATTCGGTGGTGGCAGTAGATGGTGATGGTGTCGGGAAGATAGTGGGGATTGTGGTGACGATGGCGGGCTGTGGTGGGGCGGTGACAGCGCGTGGAGGAGCGTGGTGGTGGGGATCGGATAGATCGGTTGGTGAGAAACATTTTGGACTCGGTCGGAAAACTCGCCGAAAAAGTGGCGGCGACGGAATACTCGCCGTAAAGTGACCGGAGAAGATGACCGGACAGGTTTCTGGTGGCAGCGACTGGTGGTGGCCGAAAAAGTTAGCCGAAGATGGTGACCGAGAAACCTTTCCGACGGCGGCGGCCGATGGCCGGAATACTTCTCCGCCGGCGGCGGTTGAAAGTAGTATTGAGAGGGAGGGATAGAAAATTTTGTTTATTGTGTGTGTGAGTTTGAGAGTTGTGAATGAATAGATGGTGAGTTGGGGTATTCATACCCAAACTTTTAAAACAAAGTGTCAAGGACACAATAGTTTAGGGGTCTTAGTGTAAATATAAATTGTAGTTTTGTAAAACAACGGTTCGGGGCTCGTTTAAACTAGTTAACGGTCGATTCAAGTCACAAAACTTGTGCCATTGTTTTCCAAATCATTTTTCCTATAAAAATAAGTATTCACTTTATAACATCTCTAAAATATTTTACAAAGTTTATTATTAAATCGTTTTGTTAATTATGAGTAACACGATTAAGCTTTAACCGTAAAATAAACTTTAGCTTCATTATTCGCGTTTTTAATTAAACGCTTTTGAATAAAATGATCAATGATTTATTAAATATTTTCATTTAATAAAGATGTGATAATTAAATATAATTTAATTAGTTAAATATAGGAGAAACATGCAATATTTGCTCCTGTGGTTCCCAAATTTGCGATTTGCTCCCCAACTTCACGAAAGAAAAAAAAAAAAATGAGGCGGCCTCCCCAGTTTGAAACTTTCATTACCATCGTGCTTCCCTGCCAGGGAGCCACGAATGCAATGGGGAATTAAACTTCCATTGCATCGGTGGCTCCCTGCCAATGGGAGCTATGAATGCGGATTACAAGTTTCGTTTTTGGGGAGCGGCCGCCTGCACTTTCGTGATGTTGAGGGCGAAATCTGCAAATTTGTGGAACACAGGGGAGCTATTTGCACTTTTCTCTTTAATATAATTTAATTAGTTTCGTGTCGGTACGCGTTGTGTGCTATTCAAAACTTTGCCAGGGTACTTTAGTCCTTTTCTGCTTGTTTTGGGGTCTCGGGTAAAACTGAAAAGTTGTCCATAAAGCCATTTTATGTCAAATGCTAGCATACCCCATAACTAATAACTCATTTTGGCGGGTCGTTTTTGCTAAGTCAACTTAGGAATAACATCTACTTCTCGTTTTCAAGTCAAATGAGATTGAAAATCAATTTTATAAATGACAATCATGTAATAATAAATATGATTTATTATTTAAATATGTTATGAAAATTTTCCGATTACGCAGTAATCGCTTTTATATGACAATAAAATGTCAGAAGTCAAAGGGTAAAATAGTCATTTATAGTTTCGAAAATTCTGGGTTGTCACAACTGCTACGCTTGAACCCATTTCTCAACATGTACTCATCGAACCTTCTATACCATTGCCTAGGTGACTGCTTCAAACCATAAAGGGATTTCTTTAACAAACATACCTTGTTACCTTGTTCATATCCCGGTGTTGCCTCATGTAGACCACTTCTTTAAGATTTCCATGTAAAAATGCCGTCTTTACATCATGCTGCTCCAACTCATAATCTTTACACGCAGTCAATGCAATCAATACCTGCCCCCTGTTTGAATCCACGAGCCACCAACCTTGCTTTGTACCTAGGATTTTGAACACCTTCAATCCCTTCTTTTATCTTGAACAGCCATTTACAGCTCACCAGCTTTTGCCCCACTGGATGATCAACTAACTCCCAGGTCTTGTTCTTCCTCAGAGAATCCATCTCTTCTTTCATAGCAGCTTCCACTTAGAACTATCTTCGCAAGAAACTGCTTCTTGGTATGTCAATGGTTCATGAGTATCTTCTTCCTCTGCTGCAACAAACGCATAAGCAGCCATATTAATCTCATCTCAAAACCTTAAAGGTTTCGTTCTTATCTTTCGCTCTTTATCTCGAGCCAACTAATAATCTGTTAGATCTGGTATCTGATTAGTTTCTTGATCCCCTGCATCTTCATCATCGCCATCTTCCTGATTTGTTTGATCTTCCTCAGGCGTATGATTATTTAACCTCTGTAATTCCACCTCAACCTGTAATTCCTCAACAGACTTATCAGTACCTACACCAGAATCCTTCAACGTGTCTTTGTACATGACACTTTCATTAAAGACCACGTTCCTGCTAGTGACTATTGTAGGTGATTCATCATTAAGCATATATAGTCTGTACCCCTTCACACCCTCGGGATATACTAAAAGAACGTATTTTATCGCTCTCGACTCGAGCTTACCTTGTTTATCGTGTGGATATGCAACACAGATGAAAATCATCAACATTCCATAATCACTTGGATGTCCCAACCACATCTCCATAGGTGTCTTTTTCTCAATCGCTGTCGATGGTGACCTATTGATAAGATATGCGGCCGTACATGTCGCTTCCGCCCAGAAGGTCTTGGGCAATCCAGACTAATTAATAAACAACGTACCTTATCCATGAGAGTTTTGTTCATACGTTCTGCTACCCCATTATGTTGCGGCATCCCGACAACTATCAAATGTCTAACAATCCCACTCTCAATGCATAGCTGCTCAAACTCCCGGTTACAGAACTCAAGACCATTATCTGCCCTCGGCTTCTTAACCATCCTCCCAGTCTGATTCTCTACTAACTGCTTCCACTCTTTGAACTTTCCAAATCCTTTGTGTTTGAACCTGAGGATATAAACCCATAACCTCCTGGAATAATCATCAACAATAGATAAGATATACCTCTTACCTCCTAATGATTTCACCTGAGACGGACCCCATAAGTCTGAATGAATATAGTCTATCACTCCCTGAATAGTGTGCCTTCCTACACCGAAACTAACTCGATGTGATTTTCCCAGAACACAATTCTCATAAAAATCGAGCTTACCTAGACTTTTCTTGCCAAACAGCCCCTGCTTTTCCAGCACTTGTAGTCCCGCCTCACTGATATGTCCTAGTCTTTTGTGCCAAACCTGCGCAAGACTGTCTTTTTCTTTAACACTAGAATTAAGCTCACCTGCCATTGAACGACCATCCAAAGAGTATACGCAATTATCCCTTCGTATTCCAGATAAAATAACCCTGGAACCGTTAATCACCTTGACTTTGCCCAAATGCAATTTTACGGTATATCCCTCTTTTTCAAGAGTTCCCAGCGATATCAAGTTTCTTTTCAATTCAGGAATATACCTGACATTATGTAAGACAAAACTTGACCTATCTCTCAGCTGTATCCTCACCTTTCTAATACCTTTGATCTTACACTCCCTGTTGTCACCCAACTGTACACTGCCCCCATCACATTCTAAAAAATCAAAAAGTATATCTAACCTGGGTGTCATGTGGTATGTGTAACACCCCCAAAAATCAGGACAACGCAGCGGAATGGTAACATTGGGGTGCTACTTCAGGGCACAAAACACA
>BQNB010028544.1:0-20342 GCA_026074375.1 Tanacetum coccineum
GGCCGCTTGAATATCATCTGAATTACTGGACATGGTTGATTACTTGTATTATGATAAACTTTGGATCGGTACAATAATTAGTGATTGTGTGTTAAAAGTGATGATTGTTTGTTGGATTAGGTGATATGTTGTTTGATTGTGATTTGGTTTGGTTGAAATAAGTTAACGTAATGAAGATAATAAGACTTAGGGAAAACGCAGTGAAGAGTCTTAGACAAATCTCAGTGAAGAAGCTTAGACAAATCTCAGTGAAGAAGCTTAGACAAATTTCAGTGAAGAAGCTTAGACAAAACGCAGTGAAGAAGCTTAGACAAAACGCAGTGAAGAAGAAAATTTTGCCAGAGTTTCTTTCTACCAAAACGCAATGATGGTCTTCAAAAATAGGCAAAACGCAGGAGAAAAGTCGCAGTGAAGAGCCTTAGACAAAACGCTGACAAGTCTTGAGACAAAACGCAATGAAGAAATGAATTGGGCAGAGTCTCTCCTAAGCAAAACGCAATATGGGTCTTCAATTAGGCAAAACGCAGAGACAAATCTCAGTCTAAAGAGGCAAATGTCAATAGACAAAACGCAGTGCTTAGACAAATCTCAATAGACAAATCGCAGTGCTTAGACAAATCTCAATAGACAAAACGCAGTGACACAAAACGCAGAACCAAAACGCAAAACGCAGAACCAAAACGCAGAAAGCAAAACGCAGGAGGCTCCTAATAAGATAAAACACAGTACAGTTGTCCTTTACAAAACGACAAAACGCATTGTACTTTTTCTGACAAAACGCAGGAGGGAAAACGCAACCAAAAATATGCCAGTGAGACAAAACGCAATGATGAAAAATACGATTTTTTCCACCTAAAAATTACCCTTTTAAATGTTTTTGCTTGGTTTCTTTTGCATAACTTGATCCTAGAAGGCTATAACAACAATAAAAACACCAACTTTAACACCACAAACGTTAGAATCAAAGAGTGTCAAGAATTGAACAATAAACCTTAAAAAACCAAACTTTTGATCAAAAACACACACACAGTCACTAGATAACCTGGAGCTCTTGATACCACATGTTACCTTATCACTTCACACCATAACACACGAAAATCAAAGAGAAGAAAGAGAGAAAGACGAAATGAGATAGAGAGAAAAAGGAAAAAGGAAAGAAAAAGTTACTTGCACTTTAGAAAGAAAAATAGGGATGGACAACAAGCAACACCCTCTCCACATGAGGAGAGGGCTTATATAGTGTACACATTGGGCCGACCTTGGGTCTAAATGGGCTTCCAAGGCCCGGCTTGAATGAATTCCCGAAAACTACGTTTTCCTATACAAGGCTCAGGAATATATGATGACCATCACTTTACATAAAAACGCGGCTAACATTTGGGTTATCTCGTATGGTCCGGGATACTTTAGTTTATCCCGTAATTTGTGTTGGTGATTTGTGCTAAGGTCACAAATCCGCACAATCGTGATTTGTGTTGGTGATTTATGCTAAAGTCACAAATCCACACAATCTTATATTGTTGTTCGTGCTTCGGTCACGAGCCGATTTGTTTTTTTATTACGTTAATGTTTTGTTTTTCTCTTTTTCTAGCTTACTACTCCAGTCCGAGCTTTTGCCATTTCGCCGCTCGGACTGCGGGGGAGTATTAGCAAATAAATAAACCCAAGCCTGTTTGTGGGTTTAGGGTCTATTAGGTTATTAGGGTTAGGGTTGCATTTGTACTTTATAAATAGTGATCAATAATAAAGTTATACCTACGGGGTTTTCATTGTCCAACAGTTAGATTAGTCAGAAATTAAACGAGTAAAGTTAACTTGACGAAAATTTTAAGTCTCTTATGTTTAATCATCAATAGTTACGTGGGTTTGGGTCATAATCTTTGTACATAATCTTTGTATTATATAAAATATACCCCACTAAATACTCACACACACTCACAACTAAAATAAAATATAATAAAAACACACACACCCACACAACTCACCAAAGGTGAGTTAGTCACCTTGCTATTTCACAACTCATTGCTCGTGAGTTTTTGAAGGTGGAATGACAACTCTCCTTTCACCTAAGGTGAGTAACTTCACATTTAACTCCATTGAATCAATATCGACCCATATTTGTCATAGATTCAATGAATCAATCTCAACCATCTATTTTTTCATCAAAAATAAAAAAACTACTTTTCACCTCTTTTTTAAAAATAAAATATCTTACAAACGGTAAATCGTCACACGACAAAAAATACACCATAGCGACGAGTATTTTTTTGATCTTTTAGGTTGGACGGGGTGACACGATATACTTCGAGGAACTTTTTTTTCATTTTTTTTTTCATGTCACGAATGCGTAAATACATATATGATTCGATATAACGAATATGTGTTTAACGAGTCATATATGATTTCATGAAATCATATTTGTTTTTGTGAATTCTATACGAACCTTTTTTTCATTTTGTTTTCAGTCACGAATTGCGAAAATCATATATGATTCGTATAACGAATCATATATGATTTCTAAATCATATATGATTTCATAAAATAATATATGATTTGTGTATCGTAAAACTTTTTTTCAATTTTGTTTCAGTCACGAATTGCGAAAATCATATATGATTCGTATGACGAATCATATTATGATTTGGTATATCGAATTTATTATGATTTCATAAAATCGTATATGACTTCATAAAATCATAAAAAAAAAGTTCGTCGAAAGTACATAGTGTCGCCCCTCTATAGAAAGATAAATTAATTCTCGTCGCGATGATATGTTTTGTTTTGCGTAACGATTAACAGTGTATGAGATATTTAATTTTTAAAAAAAAGGTAGAAAATGAGTTTTTTTTATTTTTGATGAAAAAACGATTGGCTAGGATTGGTTCATTGGGTCTATGACATATATTGAGTCTATATTGAACTTTTGGCATAGATAAATGGGTCAAGATATAAAAGAATTATGTGTCAGGAAGAGAGATAATATTAGGTGAAAAGATAAAAGAGAAAACAACGAGGGTATTTTGGTAATCTTATATAAAGTGGTGGGCCAACTCACTGATTTGTGACATGGTTGTTAGGATCCCGATCCTGATATTAGGATCTTACGATTTTACGATACTTCAAAGCAAAAACGATCCAGATCCTACATATGATCTTTGCATGCGTAAGATCTTATAGGATCCCGATCTTGACCATAAGATCTTAAGATCTACTACGATCCGATCTTACTTTTCGCGAACCACAAACTAAAAAAATATGAATTTATGGGCTGTGTTTTCAATAATTTAAAAAACAAGAAGTTAATCTTCTTAAACATTTTATAATTATAATTTAAGACAACATTTCTATAAAACATTTATATAATTTTGTATTTATGATATATAATAATTTGTAGATTTGTATAATATTACAAAAACTATTAAGGAAATGACATTATAGTAGGATCTTACAATCCTGATCCGATTTTACGATCTCGATCTTGAAAGATGAAAACAATCATAGGTAAGATCCTGATATTGAAAACCTTGATTTGTGAGCCAATAAAAAGTGCACTTGTTGATCATCTAAAAGAATAGAGCGGTAAAGCAGTAGAGCATAACCATAATGAGAAGATGGGTCAACGTTGGCTAAAACACGCCAAATGAGGTGTACGAAAGACTAGAACAGAAATTTTCTCTAATCATATATTTATGTCCCCTCTTTCCTTGTACTTCGTACTTATTCAACACCAACATCTTACACAATACACACACGTCATTAATTACACTCAACCCCCTTAACTATCACAAATTCCCAAAACCACCCCCTCATCTTCCCACACAATGTCATTACCGTCACCATCACTAACACCCCAACGCAAAGTCGCCATAGCAGTAGACCTGAGCGATGAGAGCGCATACGCCGTACAATGGGCCGTACAACACTACTTACGCCCTGACGACTCAGTCATCCTCCTCCACGTCCAACAAACTTCCGCTTTATACGGAGCTGACTGGGGCCCACCTTCTTCCGAAGAGGAAAAGCCTTTTGATATCGACAGTTTTACGTCTGCGAAAGCAAACGAGATAGCGAAACCGTTAGTGGATGGGAATACAGAGTTTAGGATACATATAGTGAAAGATCATGATATGAAAGAGAGACTGTGTTTAGAAGTTGAGAGGTTAGGTTTAAGTGTTGTTATTATGGGGAGTAGAGGCTTTGGTAGTGCGAAACGAGGCTTTACGGCTAAGGAGGGGCTGTTGGGGAAGAAGCTGGGGAGTGTTAGTGATTATTGTGTGCATCATTGTGTTTGTCCGGTTGTCGTTGTTAGGTTTCCTGATGGGGAGGTTGGTTCGCCTTCGAGAGTTGCTCATGATGGGAATGGTGGAGGGTTGTTTCCGGTTCCGGAGGAGGAGCCCGATGCCTCGGATAAACAGACCGGTTAGTTAGTTGTCTTTGCACTATTTTGTAGTATGCGTTTTTTTAAGTGAATTAAGGAGTTGAACGTGGACCACGACAATGTAGTACGAACTACTAGGATTCATATTTCTAACCATGACACGATATTTGCTAGACTCTTGCTATACGTTTCTTATAATATATACAGATAGGTAAAACAGCCTGATAAAGAATTAGAGGGTGTTTGGGATTTGCTTATTTAAGGAGAAACTTGTTCCTGATGTATAAATTCAGTATTTCTCTTACCACTGATAATCTCTAAGAGCATTACCCCGTAACTAAATACATCTGATTTCTCTGAAATCACTCCTCCCATAGCATATTCAGGAGACATATATGTCATAAGCCCAATTTTTCTGGCTTACTTTGAAACTTAAGAGCTTTTACAAGTTTATTAGGATATAACAATCTTACAGAAGCCGATAAGTTTCAAAATAAGCTTAAAAATTGGGCTTATTAAACATAAACCGAAATGACATAAGCCCAAAAGCTCAAAAATAAGCTTATACGAACACCCCCTAAGTAGTTGAACCAGGACCACGACAATGTAGTACAAACTATAAAGATACATATTTCCAACCACAACACGATATCTGCTAGACTCTTATAATACTGATTGGTAAAACAGCCTGATAAAGAATTAGCGGGTATTTGGGATTGCCTATTCAAGCGCTTATCTGCTTATTTTTTTAGCCATAACCAGTTTTGTGTGTTTGGGTAGAACTGTAGAACTGCCTATTTTATATTATAGTTGAAGTAAGCACTTAAAAATAAGCAACTTGATACTTGCTTATTTATCAAGCTGATAAACAGTTTGAAATTAGCAAAACTCTATACTTAACTGTTAACTGTTGTGGGACAATTTTAACTTTGGTCTCCGTATCCAACAAGGATAAGTTTTGTTGTTGCGTGTGAATTCAGGGGAGTGTCATTATCATTAGCTGGATTTTCTAGGCAATTTGTACTAAAATTTGTCTAATTCCATAAAATGTTCTTGTTAGCGGTTTATACTAATTTATGTGTGTCCAGTTCTATAACATGGTCTTCTTGTAGCTCTGGTAACTTGATCTGTGGTCCACCATAACTAGAGTTTATGGTAGTTCATTGGATATCTATGGTGGTTGTGCTGATGTACGGAGTTTGTTTTCTGGCCTAGGAGTTTTTCTATTGATATTTGTCTAGCCATTTTGTCTATGTGTCTATTACAAATGTATAGACGTGTGGAACTTCACGCCCCAGACACTAATGTGTTTGCACATCAGTTCAGTTGATGTAATGTAGACAAAATCACTTTTGATCATTGAGAACACCATCTTTGTAAATTACTCGGCATGTATCATTTGGACTGAATGCAATATGTTATCAGTATCATGTATATATGAACTTACTGATTACTTTCTGTTGGAAGGTAACGCCGATTTGGAAAAGGCCTCTTGAAGCTGTGGAACTGAGTCTGAGAATGCTCGAGATATTGAGAACTTAAAAAAGATGATCGAGCAGGCTCGATATATGAACCAAAGGAAGTGTTTTTAGGGTTGGGTGTTTTCTTCGTGTTGTAAACTGGTTGATGCTGCTTTCCTGTATGAAGTTTTAGTTTTTAGAACTGTATGCTTTCCTGTTTGACGGGTTAGTCTTTAAAACCGGATGATTACCTTGTTATGTATGTTTCTAAGCATCAAATGAAATGCTTGTTCAGGTGGTTGATCTTTTTGCTATGGTCTTCATGGCCTTTGAGATGACATAAAAGTTGGTTCCTGTTCGTTTACTTTATATATATCTATTTATCTTTATTGTCCATATCATCCGGTAGAAGATGAAAATGTCAATGGTTGTCTCTGACCTTACATTGTTTATATCTATGATTTGGGTCTATCATCATATGCACCTGTGACATACTGACATTGCTTTCACCTTATTAGACCCAAAAACAAAGACCAGATTTTAACTAATGGGCATGGCTATCAGAAGATATACATCCATAAACCACTTTTGCATGAATTGCTTGTATATCCTGATAATTTCATTACAGCACTGCACGGGAACTGATATATTGACTAAAGGTAGCTTGGACAAACTCTTGTCTCTGCCAATGAAGCTTTTGAGCTAGGATTCTTCAATCCAGGTAACTCCACTAACCGGTATATTGGTATATGGTACAAAAAAGTTATATGGGTCGCAAACAGAGAAAATCCACTCTTAGTTTCTGACACCAATTCTACCCTAATTATTGACAATGACGGGAACCTGAGAATCCTAGATGGCGAGCATAACAGTGTCTGGTCAACAAAAGTTAGGGTCCAGTTCAATGAAACAATTTCAAAACTAACAGACGTTGGCAACTTTTGTCTCAATGATACCACTTCAGGATCAATTTTGTGGTAAAGTTTTGATCATCCTGGTAACAGCCTATTGCCAGGCATGAAGCTTGGGACAAATGGCAAAATGCAAGATAAACATCTAATGACATCATGGATAAGTGATGATGATCCAGCACCGGGAGATTTTGTCGCTGGGCTTTCAGCAGAGCAGCCACCACAAGCTTTAGTATGGCGTGGTTCAAAGCCGTACTATAGAGGTGGGCCATGGGATGGTGGGAAGTTTATAGGTATACCGGAGCAGGAAGCTGGGTACTCGAATCTAATTAGTCTGATACCAGCAAACTCACAAGAGGGGGTTTATCTCACTGTTAACCTTTTAACCTCACCTAATAATTACCGGTGGCTTTATATAAAACCTAATGGTGTGCTTCAGATGATAATACACAAACGAAAAAAAAAAACAAACACAAAAACAAAACTAATATAAAAACAAAAACAAAAACACATACCGACCTAACAACACCTAAACAAAAAACACTAGAACTCAAACAAAAACCGCCCTAAAAAAACTAAAAATAAAACACAAAAAAACCCTAAAAACAAACTGAAAACACCAACACTTCATCGTCAAAAAACAATACAAAAAGACAAAAAAAACAAGCTAAAAAATACATAACCACACCAACAAATAATACAAACACTAACCAAACACACAAAAAAAACAAACAACACTTACCTACTAAATACAAAAATAAAAACACACAGAACTCACAAAACAAACTCAAAAAAAAACCAAAACTTCAACAACAAACAAATACAACAAACAATCCTATACGCTCAAAGACACCCTAAATCTACTGGGATAATGAAGAAAACATGTGGGATTTTTGTTGGGAAGCACCAGAGAATCCTTGCGATATTTATGGAGTCTGCGGTAGTTTTGCAATTTGTAAGAACAAGTCTCCTATTTGTGACTGCTTAAAAGGATGGACAAGGGGTTGTGTTAGGCGAAGCGAGCATTTGTGTGAGAAGAGTGAGAGTAGTTTAGCTTCTGGGAAGTCCAAGCCTGATAAGTGTTTAAGCAAGCTAACAATGACTTTAGTTGTTGAAAGAGAAATTGTTATGCTAATGTATGATGACAATATGATGGTCTAATTTCAGTCTTATGCGCAAAATCAAGAAAAAGATCATATTACGCTTTGAATATAAGACCATTACCTTATCAAACGCCCCTGTGGAACCATATATCGAAGTTCTGTTTTGGATGTAGAAACTAATCTGTGATGAATCTCATCTCAACCAGCATTGCAAATAATTATACCATGTGACGTGCAACTAGAGGTGGCAAATGGGTTCGTTTGGGTCGGTTTGGGTCATGGGTCAAATGGGTCATGGGTCAAACAGGTCATGTTTTAAAAATGGGTCTAACGGGTCATGGGTCAAACATGTCATGTTTTAAAAATGGGTCTAACGGGTCATGGGTCAAACGGTTTGGGTCAGGTCGACCCACTAAATTATGGTGTTTTCATACATTTTTGAACGTTTCGACAGTCTTTTTACTTTTTCGTCTGTTTTTTCCGTTTTCGTCCGATTTCTTGCATTTTCGTCTGTTTTTTTACGTTTTCGTCTGTTTTTTTTACATTTTTGTCCGATTTCTTACGTTTTCGTCCGATTTCTTACGTTTTCGTCCGTTTTTTTACGTTTTCGTTCGATTTCTTCAGTTTCCGTCCGTTTTTTTTATGTTTTCGCCCGTTTTTTTACGTTTTCGTCAGATTTCTTACGTTTTCGTCTGTTTTTTTACGTTTTCGTCAGATTTCTTACGTTTTCGTCCGATTTCTTACGTTTTCGTCCTTTTTTTACTTTTTCGTCCGATTTCTTACGTTTTCGTCCGATTTCTTACGTTTTCGTCCGATTTCTTACGTTTTCGTCCGTTTTTTTATCTTTTCATCCGATTTCTTACGTTTCCGTTCGTTTTTTACGTTTTTGCGCGTTTTTTTACGTTTTCGTCAGATTTCTTATGTTTTCGTCTGTTTTTTTACGTTTTCGTCCGATTTTCCTACACTTTTCGCCTATTTTTTACGTTTTCGTCAGATTTCTTTACGTTTCGTCAGATTTTTTACGTTTTTCTCCGTCCGATTTCCGTCCTTTTTTTTTAACGTTTTCGTCTGTTTTTTTACGTTTTCGGTCATATTTTCTACGTTCGCCCGTGTTTTTACGTTTCAAACACGAACGGATTTTTACATTACGTCTGTTTTTTACGTTTCGCCGATTTCTTACGTTTTCGTCCGATTTCTTACGTTTCCGTCCATTTTTTACGTTTTCGTCATATTTTTTTACGTTTTCGTCCGTTTTCCTCCGTTTTCGTCCGGTTTTTACGTTTTCGTCAGATTTCTAACGTTTTCGTTCGATTTCTTACTTTTTTGTCCTTTTTTTATGTTTTCCTCCGTTTTTTACGTTGTCGTCCGGTTTTTTACGTTTTCATCAGATTTCTTACGTTTTCGTCAGATTTCTTACGTTTTCGTCCGATTTCTTACGTTTTCGTCCGATTTATTACGTTTTCGTCCTTTTTTTACGTTTTCGTCCGATTTCTTACGTTTTCGTCCGATTTCTTACGTTTTCGTCCGATTTCTTACGTTTTCGTCCCTTTTTTTATCTTTTCATCCGATTTCTTACGTTTCCGTTCGTTTTTTTACGTTTTTGCGCTTTTTTTTACGTTTTCGTCAGATTTCTTACGTTTTCGTCTGTTTTTTACGTTTTCGTCCGATTTCTTACATTTTCGTCCGTTTTTTACGTTTTCGTCAGATTTCTTACGTTTTCGTCAGATTTTTTACGTTTTCGTCCGTTTTTTACGTTTTCGTCCGTTTTTTTTACGTTTTCGTCATATTTCTTACGTTTTCGCCCTTTTTTTACGTTTTCGTACGATTTATTACGTTTTCGTCTGTTTTCTTACGTTTTCGTCCGATTTCTTACGTTTTCGTCCGATTTCTTACGTTTTCGTCTGTTTTTTACGTTTTCGTCATATTTCTTACGTTTTCGTCCGATTTTTTACGTTTTCGTCCGTTTTTTTACGTTTTCCTCCGTTTTCATCCGGTTTTTTACGTTTTTGTCAGATTTCATACGTTTTCGTTCGATTTCTTACGTTTTTGTTCGTTTTTACGTTTTTCTCCGTTTTTTACGTTGTCGTCCTGTTTTTTACGTTTTCGTGCGATTTCTTACGTTTTTGTCAGATTTCTTACGTTTTCGTCCTTTTTTTTACGTTTTGCCTGATTTCTTACGTTTTCGTCCGTTTTTTTACATTTACGTCCGTTTTCGTTCGTTTTCGTACGTTCTAGTCTGTTTCCTTACGTTTTCGTCCGTTTTTTTACGTTTTTGTCTTTTTATAAAAACGAATAAAGACGTATAAAACGTAAGAAAACGAAGATAGGGGTGAAAAAACAAAAGAAAACGTCCAAAACGGAAGAAAACATAAATGTAAGAAATCGGACGAAAACATAAAAAAACGGACGAAAACGTAAGAAATCGGACGAAAACGTAAGAAATCGGACGAAAACGTAAAAAAACAGACGAAAACGTAAGAAATCTGACGAAAACGTAAAAAAACGGACGAAAACGTAAAAAACGAACGGAAACGTAAGAAATCGGACGAAAACATAAAAAATGGACGAAAACGTAAGAAATCGGACGAAAACGTAAGAAATCGGACGAAAACGTAAAAAACAGACGAAAACATAAGAAATCGGACGAAAACTTAAGAAATCGGACGAAACGTAAGAAATCGGGCGAAAACGTAAAAAAACTGACGAAAACGTAAGAAATCGGACGAAAACGTAAAAAAAGGCGAAAACGTAAGAAATCAGGCGAAAACGTAATAAATCGGACGAAAACGTAAGAAATCGGACGAAAACGTAAGAAATCGGACGAAAACGTAAAAAACAGACGAAAACGTAAGAAATCTGACGAAAACGTAAAAAACGGGCGAAAACGTAAAAAAACGAACGAAAACGTAAGAAATCGGACGAAAACATAAAAAACGGACGAAAACGTAAGAAATCGGACGAAAACGTAAAAAATCGGACGAAAACGTAAAAAAAGACGAAAACGTAATAAATCGGACAAAAACGTAAAAAAACAAACGAAAATGTAATAAATCGGACGAAAACGTAAAAAAACGGACAAAAACGTAATAAATATGACGACAACATAAAAAACGGTCGAAAACGTAAGAAATCTGACGAAAACGTAAAAAACCAGACGAAAACGTAATAAATCTGACGAAAACGTAAAAAACAGACAAAAACGTAAGAAATATGACGAAAACGTAAAAAAAAGACAAAAACGTAAGAAATCGGGCGAAAACATAAAAAATCGGACGAAAACGTAAAAAAACAGACGAAAAAGTAAGAAATCAGACGAAGCCGTAAAAATCAGACGAAAACGTAAGAAATCCGACGAAAACGTAAATAAACGGACGAAAACGTAAAAAACGGGCGAAAACGTAAGAAATATGACGAAAACATAAAAAATGACGAAAACGTAAAAAACGGACGAAATCGGACGAAAACGTAAAAAAACAGACGAAAACGTAAGAAATCTGACGAAAACGTAAAAAAACGGACGAAAACGTAAGAAATTTGACGAAAACGTAAAAACCAGACGAAAACGTTCAAAAAACGTATAAACGTAAAAAAAAGTTATGATTAGGGTATATCACTTTTTAAGAAGTTATAACTAATTAGGTTAAAGTTTAACTAGGTCGACCCATTCCTATGACCCATTGGACCCATTCATTTAATTTAAAAGTATGTTTAAAAGCCCATTGGACCCAAACTTCATTTAACTTAAAGACCCAAATGACCTAAATATTTAAAAAAATGACCCAATTAAACCTATTCTTTTATATCTGGGTCAAGATTGCCACCTCTACGTACAACGTTGTAACCTGAATATGTAATTTGTGAAATCATATATCGAAGTTCTGTTAGGGATTGCCTAACGGTGTCCTCATGGCAAGGTTTAAAGTTATTATAAAAGAAAACTTTGAGTTTATTGAATTAAAAATCAGATCTAGTTATGGTAATTTACGAGTTTAACTAATGTGTATTAAATGCAATTTGTACTTTAAAAGAAAAGTTTACTTGTTAGACAAAGCCATAAATATATATGGGGAAGCAATAAACATGTGGCACCAATGGTCTCGTGGTAGAATAGCACCCTGCTACGGTACATACCCGGGTTTGGTTTCCGGATGGTGCAATTCAAATTGTTATGGAGACATCAGCATTCAATGTGATGTTGGGTCATTACGAATAGTTCAAATCTTCGAATAATAAAATGCGCTTCTGAGCAATTACTTTTTGGTTTTTTTATAGTATTTGGATCCAAAAGAATGACATACATAAAGTTGCTGAAAAAACGTGGGTCAAAGTCAGCGTTGGGCACACTGGCTTTTATAGGGTGAAGTATGATAGTGCCTGCTCACAGCAGGATTGAGGAAATCCATAGAAGAGAGCTGCTTGTCACCAAAAGATAATTTTTGTATGCCTCACTTCTTTAATATTGACAATAAACTAATAGAATCGTTAAAATATACGTGCAGAGTAAGCAAAATGGGTTCGGGTCAAAACATGTCATGTTTGTACGGGTCAGGTCTTGTTGACCCGGAACACCTTCTGTCCAAAAAGCTAAACTATTATTGAATAGTTAGTGTAGATATTTCAATAATAATCTAAAACTTTTAATAAGATGATTAAAGTTTGTTCATGATGTAAAAACACGAACAGTCCAATTATAATCTCTATTTACGACTTTTTTTTGGTAACCATGGTGTGCAACCTTTTATCCGAATGATTTAACCTGCACTATATACTAATAATTTGGTTTACAAGTATGCTGGATGATGCTTATGCTCTCTGTGAGGCTGGGGAAGTGTCGATAATGTCTCTTCTTTCCTTGATGGATCTGTACAGAGAGGAAGTGTAATTTTTTTTCAAAATATTTCTTTTTTTGGTACGTGCAACTCCCTATTTTAGCTAATTAATTCATTATGGCGCAACTTAAGGAGTTTTTATGGCTTTGGTTAATTTTGACCATAAAGAAACTCATGAAGAACTGAAGAAGCGATTTCAGACGTTATAAATGATAAAAATACATCAGCGTTTCCAGTTGATATCCGAAAGGTGAACATCAAATTATAACTAACCCGTATATCATGAAAGTCCTCGTTTTTACCAACTCATAGAAGCCTTTTTGTTTCCTTCAGGCTGCTTACATTTCTATAATGAGAACTTCAAGTTTTCTTGACAGAAGTGAGGTTGATTCCCTACTAAAGCTATATCGCGAAACTTATTCAGTTAAGGAGAAAACAAGAATTTTGTGTAGGCATTTACTAATGGGGAAGATTATTATCAGTTGTTAGAAGACTTATTATTATTATTACTAAATTGTGAGTGATTTCAAGTTCCATTCTTTTTAGGTGCAAACAAATGTGATCACGTCAACCTTTTTGAAAAGAAAAGGTAGGGGGTTTTGTAGCGCTAAGTTCAAACATCATGAATTAGTCGTAAAAATATAAAAAACAAGTAGCTTTTATTTGAGGCTTAAATTCAAATCTTAGATTCAGGATAGACATGACATGTTGTGTGACATTCACATGAATTAGTCGGTTAAAATATCAAAAACAAGTAGTTTTTATTTGGAGCTTAAATTAAAATCTTAGATTCAGTATAGACATGACATGTTGTGTGACATTCACATCTTTAACGGTTTTACATGAAAGGTATATAGTTGATTTTACCTTGTATATGTATCGTTGTCATCCCATTTAGATTTAAGATGTCAAACAAACATAAAACACGATTTTTATCTCATAACCATATGATAACACAAAGAAGGGAGTCGATGAGCTAAAAAAAACGCTTTGTACACACATTTGAAAAGAGTCTATAACAATGCTTCAAAGTAATTTTATTGCTATTAAGTATTAACCATCAAAGCTTTAGCCTTTATTCACCCAATAGCTTATATACAATTAGTGAATTAGATCTTTTTGGCCAAGGCCATTACACTTTGAGTTTCTATGGCTGATTGTGTATGTTTTTTCTTAAGAGCATAACATCTTTAATCTTCATATGAAATTTACCTTGATTTGCTTACAAAACCAAAATTTATATATTTAACCTTAAAAATATCCAAAATCATTCATCATAATACCATCTCACATATAGTTTCTGTTTTGTACAATGGACGATGAACTAGCTGATGCAGTTCCCCGAGACAATATCTACGAGCTCTTCCTCGAACCGCCTTCACCAGATCTTTTTCCTAAATCTGTCTTCTCAAAATCTTTCAGAATGTCATCAAGTTCTTTAGGACTGTCAGTTCGTTTCTAGTTGAATATATTCTTTCTTTGGTTTTTTAATCTTTCTATCTCGTCTAGCTCTTTATTTTTCTAACTTTTGACGGCTTATTTCTTCAGCTGCATGCTGAGGCGCCATGTAAGCTGGTGGGGAATCGGAAATGCAACAAGCCATTGCAAACAATTACGTGGAAGAACAACAAAAATGAAAATTTTTAGTATCTATACTCAAAAGCCATATTATGAGCACTGCTATACAAAAGAAAAAATCAATTAACAAAATAACAAATAATAGCCTAACAAATACACTTAAACTATTGTCTACCTTTATCCGGGTTGTCACCAGCAACTCACTGTTATGATTAAACAAGGAAATCGAGGCCGAGTGTCGATGTAACAGAGGACGTACTAGGAGACCATCGTTGTTGAGACGTCGATTAGATGGAAGATGATGGCTTTGAAAAGTTAAGACCTCCGACATGGGTGAGATTTTATGTAAGATCTGTGAAAAAAAACAAAATTCATAAGAAGATCTAGTTCCAATTAGGTAAGAGTGTTTGTTTGGTGGTTGAGGGAGGTAGTAAGTGTGAAATGAGGCGGCGTGTAAGTGTGAGTTTGATACTACTAGGGTTGGGATTTTAGGTTAACATGTATGTGGGCTTGCTGGGCCCAAATATTTTAGGTTCATCAATTTTGGGTTGTTCGGTTTATTTAATTAAAAAAAATTATACATCGAACTGAACCGAATCGATTTTTAAATTATATTTAAATGAACCGAAATCTAATTGAGTTTGAATCGGTTTCTGAGTTGACCCGAAATACCCAAATTACATAGTTTATATTTTTTTAAAATTTAATTGTATAGATTTTTATCTACAAAAATTTTTAAACTTAAAAAGTGTTTTTTTATATTAGGATAAATTTTTTAGTATAATACACATTCCAAATATTCGAAAATCGGGGTGTCGTAACGATTGAACCCGTCAATCCATTTGAATACCTGAAGATACTATACACATTCGTTTATACAACACTCTAAGGTTCATTTACTTGACACTTTACAAGCCATGTGTCCCAATCCATTCATGAACATATAGGAAGCCAAGTCCTAGCTTCTTGAAGCGGCTAAACTTCATGTTCACATAGGTGGTCCCTTTTAGTCATGCCGTGCTTGCACTTTTTCAAAAGAACCATTAAGAAGTTAAACTTCAACCTAACATCACTTGCAGGTCTGAACACATACTTGGGATGAATACATGTGTTCCAATCTCTAGCTATGAGCTTTCCACATTGAATTCAGCTTCTAACGTTGTATTAGAAGGGAATTGGGTATCTCATAGATAGTAGATTTAGATGGACTTTAAACTCATCCCTAACCTTGACTTAATCACTAAGTCCCTAACTTAACCCTTCATCAAGTAGTTAGCTAAATTACGTTGCAACTTTACAATCTCAATAGAGATCACCCTTTCATGCTTAATTTCCTAATCATACTATGCCTAACACCTAAGTGTCTAGACTTCCCATTATACACCTGACTATATGCCATAGCCATCGTGGGAGCACTATCACATCAAATAGATAATGATACTATTGGTTTCGGCCATATTGGAATCTCATATATCAAGTTTCTTAGCCATTCTGCTTCTTTACCAGCAGCAGCCAATGCTACAATCTCATATTCCATAGTTGAACCGGTGATGCATGTTTGCTTCTTAGAAGCCCATGAAATGGCACCTCCCCAAGCAAGAATACCCATCCACTAGTAGAAGATAAATCTTCAACATGATTTATCCAGCTGGCATCCGTATAACCTTCTAATACCGAAGGATACCCAACATATAATAAACCATAACCCTTAGTACCTTCAAGTGTTTAAACACCCTTGTTATTGCTTTCCAATGCTGTCTACTAGGATTACTGGTAAACCTACTCAATCTACCAACAACATAAACAATATCCGGTCTAGTACTTGTCATAGCATACATCAAGCAGCCAATGGCTCTTGAGTATTCAAGCTGATCTACAGGTTTCCCTGTATTCGGCTTAAGCTTTTCTACCGGATCCATGGGAGTATTCACCGAAAAACAATCTTCACGATTAAACTTCTTGACTATTTTCTCAATATAATGTGATTGTGTTATAACAATCCCTTTATTTTCACGTTTAATCTTTATACCAAGAATCACGTCCGCTTCTCCCATATCTTTCATTGAGAATCTTGATGACAAAACTTTTTAGTTTTATCAACTTGATTTTGGTCAGTTCCAAAAATCAACATGTCATCAACATATAAGCAAATTATAACACCTTTACCGGAGCCATCAAATTTGCTATAAACACACTTGTCAGATTGGTTTAAGTAAAAACCACTTGAAAACACAACCTCGTCAAACTTTTGATGCTACTGCTTAGGTGCTTGTTTCAGCCCATACAATGACTTAACCAGCTTACACACCTTATGCTCATTAGCCGGCATAACAAATCCTTCTGGTTGCTTCATATACATCTCTTTATCCAAATCACCATTCAAAAATGTTGTTTTGACATCCATTTGATGGATCACTAGCTTGTGTATAGCAGCTAAAGCTAACAACAATCTAATAGTAGTGATACGAGCAACTGGTGCATAGGTATCGAAGTAATCGATTCCTTCCTTTTGTCTAAAGCCTTGGATTACCAATCGAGCTTTGAACTTGTCAATTGTTCCATTGACTTTCATCTTCCTTTTGAAGATCCATTTGCAACCTAAATGTTTGCAACCAGGAGGTAAATCAGATAAAATCCATGTATTATTTTTCGTAATTGAACTAATCTCATCATCTATTGCTTCTTTCCAGAAAGCAGCATCCCGAGATTTATGTCAATTTTAGTACGGATATTTAGTGTTCGAACTTCGATATTAGTGTTAAATCACATGTGATATGTAATTCGAATTTTGGTACAACTAAGAAAACGTGAAAAGAGAAAAAAAAATTATCGAAAGTATATCAAAGTGCCCGTCTATATAAAGATAACTGCATGTTGGTCGTGACGCTATAATTTGTTTTGTCTAATAATTAACGGTTCATGAGATATTTAAATTGTAAAAGATATATGTAATTGAATTTTTTTATTTAAATATCAATTAATATCCTTATTTTTTCTTTAAAAAAAATGAGTAGCTAAGATTTGTTTTTTAGTATTTAAAAAAAATTGATATGTTAAATAACTCTTACTTAAATATTTAATAAATTTTATTGCCTTTTATGAGTAGATATATTTTAGTTTAACAATATTAATTTTATTTTATTTTTAATTTTTTTTAAATGTTAAAGAATGTGTGTAAACACTTTATAAGTAGTATAAATTGCATCCAAACTTACAATAATGTCCCTCACAGAGTAATGTTCTTTTTTTTAACATGTCAACTTATGCCTAACTTTGACATGGCCACATGGGTAATGAAAAATATAACTTCACGCTATGTTTTTACACTAAAAAAATAGTTTGATTAAAAATGAATGCTTTTATATTAAATGATCTTCGGTATGTAGCGGCGTGCGTTAATTTATATGTGTAATTTTTTAATGTATATATGGGCGTGAAGTAGGTGAAAATGAAAAGAGTTAATTGTTTAAATTGTAATTAAGTATTTATTAATTGCATTGGTTTTTGTAAGTAAAAGGAATTTAATCTAACAAAATTACTCAATTTATAAGTTTTTAAAGTTTAAACAAATACGCTTTCACTTTATATGTAGTAAAGATAAATGTGAAATGTTTTCATACTCTCATGTGGAGTGCTGGGAACGGTCGTGCCGTTGGGTTCGTGCCGTTCTCAAAAATTCTTAAAAAGTGATGCCACGCCAGCAAAATGCTCCACGGCACCAAGAAACGAACGGCACCACATTTTTTGGGGCATCCGTTGGCACGAGAAAATGTGGTGTTGTTGGTACACATATACCCCACTAAATCACAAAAAAAAAAACAACGGCGCGAGAATGACACCACCACTGGAGTGGTGAGCCGTTCGGTTTCTCGTGCCGTTCTCAACGGCGCTGGCTGTTATGTATGGCGCGAGAGAGAATGACACCACCACTGGAGTGGTGAGCCGTTCGATTTTCTCGTGCCGTTCTTTGGCACCAGAGAATGGCACCACTGTTCCCTACACGCACACATTTGAATTTGTAAATTAAAAATAACAATTTTAAGTTAGTTATGAAAATGTAACCTTGAAATGCATACACTTTTGATTCGGCGTGTTATAAAAGTTTACAAACTCAAAGCGCGAGATAGTGCAACACAACATCTTGTTTCATTATTGGGCTCTCTAATTCATCTTTTTCCAAGTTTAAGTTCGGCAGCACAGGGAGTCGTGGTGCCAAACTCTTGGTGCCAAACTCCAAAAGTGGTGCCACGCCAGCAAAATGGAGTTTGGCACCAGAATTCAGTGGGAGTGGTTTGGCACCAGAATTCTGGTGCCATAGCATTTTTTTATTATTTTTTTAAAATTTTTTTTAAATAAAATTTTTAAATAAACTTAAATTAAATTTTATTCAATTAAAACATAACATAAAATTTAAACATTACATAAAAACGAGAGAATCGGGTCGGACTGAGATCATTTTTTTTAAGTTTTATAACTTTAAATTCTACCCATACCATGTTTAAAGTTTTATAACAATAGGGTATAAAATAATAGACTAGTAATGACAACTTTTATAACAATAGGGTATAAAATAAAAAATAATTAAAAAAAAATTAAATTTTTTTATTACCCTTCTTCCTCATGTGCTTCTTCCTGCTCCTGGTTTTTCGATTCTGCAAACAAAAAAAAAACTTTTTCATCAAAATACAAATCACAAACACACAAACACAAACACAAACACAAACACAAAGAAACAGCAAAAAAAAAACTAAAAAAACTAAAAATCAATGGCGTGGGCTGTTAGTGATGGCGCGAGGGAGAATGGCGCCAGGTCCGGAATCGTGCGCCATTTGATTTTCTGGCGCCGTTCTTTGGCGCAGGCGAAAAACGCCACCGTTCCCTCCCCTCTTAGAACAGTTTATTTTTGCTTAAAATCAATTCATTTGGTCCATATGTCTCCAAATGGTGCCTATTTGCTCATCTACTATACAAGTCTAAGCTCGAGTGCAGATAGAAGAACGCTATTGATTAAATTTTGATGACGTTTTATTTAATAGTTTGTTTTTTCAAGTATACTCATCTTAATTGTTTGATTTATTTCGTCATTTAGAGGTTTGAACATTGGAGAGATTTTATTTTGAGTTATTCAAACAATAAGGGTTGTTTGGTTTAAGAATTTATTTTGCAACTCTAGTATTTTTTCCTAAATAGCCGTTTTGACTCGTGTCCGTTTTGATCCGTGCCTGCTTTGACCCATCGCACGTGCCCTCCCAACCGCCGTTTTGCCACCTCTTCGTACTGTTGGTTGGAAATATTAGAATCGTGAATAAAGAAGACAAATTAAGTGGATTTATTAACGTTTTGTATGGATCTCTCTATTATTCATGAACAATAAGGCAAAGCATTACACTTAAGATCAGCTAGTTAAAATAATTATAAAAAATGATTATATCACTAAGAAATAATATATTTTGAACTTAGATGGTGAGATGCCTAAGATAATAGACTTCCTAATTTTTTTTAATGAATGGAGCACATGGGAGATATGTCTCTTGTTGTGTGAGAATATGATCGTTACTCCATTACTGCATACTAAATTATATATTTGTGGAAAGCGTAGCTAAACTCTTTTAAAAAAGCCATTAGGCGGCTAAAATGATACTCGAAATATTTTATTACTACAATGGAATATATATTACTATATATTACAAGATACGAGGCATTCAGACCCGTGCGTTGCACACGCGTTAAATGCAGTAGTTGTGTGCGAATGTGTTGTAGCATTAGGTTTGTGAAATGACTCGTCGCTTGCTGTTCGTATGTATGTGATTGTCATGCGTGCTGTTGATGAAGTTATTGAATTTAGGTTTTTTTAACTTTTGAAGTATTGTGTTACTTTGTACGTGATGGGCTCCGTTTTTTTTCATTGTGTAAGCCTAATGTCGTTTAAAAGCGTTTGTTATGTTGTTAGTTCGGTAATGTAAGATATGGTTTTATTTAATGTTGTTTTTAGTTAAAAGAAGATTGCAAGGGGTTTAGTTTGTGTGCTTCCACAAATTTGATGTTTTAGATTGTTTAGAGTAGTGTTATGTTTAAAATTTAAT
>BQNB010028544.1:21431-56550 GCA_026074375.1 Tanacetum coccineum
TATACAAGTTAGGCAGCGCATTAATATCTTTAATTTTCCCCATAAGAGCATTTGACAAATCATTGTTCAAAACACATGAATCATCAAGGACAATTGCAAGAGAGAAATCATCGACAATCTTAGGGTTAATATAACCTAATTTTAACACCGTGGCAAATGAGTTATTAGATAACCCTTCCTTACCCTTTGTTTTCTGAGCCGAGACAACCTTGGGTTCTCTATGAAACCTGACTGGATTAGCATGTAAGTGAAGTCGGCTAATCCAAATAGTACAAAGGTTATCAATGAGGCGATCCAAATTTTTCACATTGATAAAACGAACAAAAGCGAATTTCTTTCCGGCTTTGGATTTTTTGTGTGGAATGTAAACGTCAATTACCTTACCGTATGTATTACAAACATTCCAGAGATCCTGTGAAGAGAAGTGTTCAGGAAAGTTCGTGACAAACACCGAAAACGAAATCTTCCTGGTCATATCTTCCTTGGATTGAAACGAGTTGTTGGCCTCCATAGACGATCCTTTTTTCTTACGTGACACCTCCGTCCATCCATTGTCGCCCATTAGATTGGATTGAAGGGAGATCACAAAAATTAGGAAAAATTGAAGATGAAAATAACAGAAGGGATTAATGGTGGCGAGGATTAAACGGAAACGGAGGTCAATTTGGGGGAGAAAGAACAAATCTAATCCCTTAGATCCAAAGATGAGAAATCGTCTAACACGCTCGATATGAGATCAAATCAAGAATTGATTGATCCCAATTTCAGGGGTTATAACGAATCAAACACCAAGGATGAAAAAGGATTAGATTGATCTTAATTGAAATCGGTTATATATTTACACGTTTTCAACATATTCATATCTACCTTTCAAGTGTACTTGAGTCTTAGAATCAAGCAAAGAACTAATAAATTGTATCATACTTACCAATGGCCATTTAGCCTAGTGGTAGATGAATTACCCCTTAACATGTGTGAGATAGTTAGGCCATTTACAAAATCCAATCCGACTTTTAAAAAAAAACGTTATTAGATTTAGTAGTCAAATAAATAACATGTTGAAGCCCATCCAAACATTATATAATAATGCATATGATTGTTACCGAAAGCCAAAAGTACCATCATAACATCAGATTATTTTATAAAAGAGTACAAATGATCGGTTATAGTTGTTATGAACAAAACAAAAAGGCTCTCACGTGATGATTCAAAATCGGCAAAAGTTGAGTGCTTATATCTATATACTTTTCTTGCTCATAAAAATTTCTATACCTGTAAGCCATTGTTACGGGACTTTTAAAACTTTGTGCGTCATATACTTGTATGGCTAAAGAAGAGACAATATTTTATGGATTTATTAACAAATTAACCTCATAATAATTAATAACCAAAGAAATGAAACAATATAATACACTTACAAATTTCAATTATTAGTTATTTAAATTTATATGTCATACACAGTCTTTTTCACAAACCATATATATTTAGATGAAATAGTTATTTGAATTGATCAAATAAAACAAAAATCATGCGAGTTTATATATTCCAAATGCCATTGAAACACAGTTAATGGAAACTATGTGCTGAATTAGTGGACGTTTATATGGAACAAATAAACCACATTATAAACCTCAAACGGGTCAATGCGGGTTGTATTAGTTCGTAAAAGACAAACGTTAATGTAGCTACAAACTCCAAAAGTAATAGTAACCGCCCTTTAAAAATCCCTTGACCCGCCCTTGCTTTTTCGTTCCGGTTTTTTTAATTTTTTTTATTTATTTTTTATTTTTATAATTTTGTTCATATTATAAAACAGTGAAACGCAGAATGCGGAACGAAAATTATAAATTTTAACAAGTCAAAAATATTAAATTGTCAAAAAGTACAAAACATAAACTAATAAAAAACTGTATTGCACTATAAACTGAGAGACAAAAAGAATCAAAACCCTACTAGAAATAATGTAAAATGTCAGTTGAACTTTTGAAGAAAGGACAATTGTTTGTTTTTAGATCCAAGAGTTTAGGCATTTGTCGACATAGTATCAGATGAGTTGTCCACATTTTGGGAAAAGGGCACATAGTACCTATTTCTTTATCACGTGAAATCACAAAGTGTGCTACTATTGGTATCCCCTGGCCCGCTAAAAAGTACTAAAAAAGTACAAAGATTCTTTTTGTACCCCCTTTTTACAGTGCAGTTTTTTTATCAGTTTCTGTTCTGTAATTTTTGACAGTTTCATACTTTTGAACTGTTAAACTTTATATTTTTCATTTGGTTTTTTCCGTGTCACAGTTTTATAACATATATAAAATTATAAAAAAAAATTAAAAATAAAAAAAAATCAAAAAACATGAGAGGTACAAATGGTTTTTTCGAGGGTATTTATATCACGAGCAATCACAAAATGTGTTGTTACACTTCAGGACAAGCCTGTGCCTATTTTTGTGTTATATGTATTCATTTACTGTATTTTACGTACTCGCTAGATCATATTAGGGTAACAAATTATAACATCCTAAATGAGCAAGATTATTTTACCCTATTGGTATAAGTATCTTTAATTATGCTTGCTAACAGTGAGTTAATCTAATGAAAAGACGCGTGACGTACGACATCATGTATTACTCTTTATCTAATAAGGCATCATCTATAATTAGTATGTTTTTGGTTATGCATAAGTAGGTTGTGTGATATGCATTATAGCGTGAACATATCATATGAAAACGAGCCTTGTCCTCTCGGGCTTTGTACGTCGTGTCATGTGGCTCCCAAGGTGGTTTCGGTTTGGTTTGAAGAAAAACAAAGACATTGATGAAATGTGTCCGTGCAATGAAATATGGCTAACTTTTCATCAGTGATATTGGCAATACCATAAGTCTTATATGAATGTTGGTTCGTTAAAAGATGGCTATATCATGTTGGAGTTTTGGTGTTTTGTGAATCAGGTTGGCCTGCAAACTGGACAACATGGAAACGGGTGTTTGAGATTGTGTGCGACTTCGTTTTCGATCTTGGTGATAATGAAGTGGAAGCGGTGAGAAACTGAGCCATGGTTTTGTCGGGTTTACGGTATTGCTTATGATAGTGGATAGCCGTGTATTACCGGTTGCAAGTTGATAATGGGTTTGGAGTGTAATGTGGCTGGTTGTTCGTTGTGTAAGGTGTTGGTAGCAATAAGTCGCCAGTTTCTTCACCATAAAGGTCATGGACTCTTCGATTGATGCAGGCATAATACGAAGCAATGAAATCACCATTAATAGAAGATCGATTTGAGATGAACATGGTAAAATGCCTTAGTAGTGTTGCTAGTCTTTAGGAATAATAAGAGGAAAACATGGTAAAATGCCTTAGTAGCCCTAAATGCATAGTTCAAAAAAGCCCTAGATGCATGCGACTAAAAATGGAAGAAGTCTTCACGTGATCTCTCTGTACGCAAACGTGTTTGATATCAATATAATTTGGCCCACAAAGGTGCCCGTAGACCCCAACAAGTATGTGGACTGAAGAGTGCAAAGACCAAAGAGCAACGACCAAGACATGCATCATATTAGGATCACAAGCACTCCATTACTTCATGCATATGCATTAATTTAGGAATCATTAGTATGCAATTCTTATTCACGTCTAAGTAACTGTCGGCACTACCCCATGTTTATTTTACGTCGTTCCTATTTATTAGGCTTGCATCAGTTGTTACTTTTTCTATTTAAATGTAATTTGCTTATGGAGTAAAAGCTGAAAAAGAAATGAATTCAAAGTTCTGGTCTTCTACTTTTTTATACTTTCTGAGATTTGCTAACTCAATTAGCTACGTATCAATTGTCTTATTCTTAATCTATTTTCCAGGAGAATGAATTATGGAAACGAGACACATTGGAAGAATTGTTTTTGCTTTTAATTATTCTCTCAACACACAACACATAAGACGTTTAGGCTTACATTGTTTCTGTTGTTTTGGCTGTGTTGAGGATATGAGATCATGGTCCTTATGCATTATTTTAGGAACGAATTGAAGCCCTTCGTTTCTTCTTTCTTTGACAATAAAATTAGTCAAGAAGTATTTTAACACCTCTCCTATTCTTTTGGTTCTTTATTTTTTGTTTTACGATTTTCTTAAGCAAAGATCCCCACGGATCAGAGCTGATAGATTAAGGCTGCATTTTTTAATTAATCTAATGCAACTGAAAGTGAATGTACAATTATGACCTTCCAATTCATTCACATTTCTTTGCATGCATCTTGATCTGAATTTGATATACCAAACAAAATTACTTTCTTATATATGTTGGGTATTACTACACTTCTACATGATCAACAGTTGAACTTACTAAGTTATGATACACCAAAGAAGTCGATCTTATTCAACTAAGACTCACACAATCGACTATTAGAATATGATGGATGGACAACATTCCAGTCTGTCAAACACTACCCCACATGAAAACCAGGCTTCATATATGCATAACATCCATGAACAAGGACTTAATTTGATCTTTAAGTCCTTCAGCATTTGTAAAATTATCTTCATTGTGATATATGGTTTCCACCGACCGTGCCAAGTTAATCACAACCATTATAAGATGCTTCGGAACACTTTTTATTATGAGGGACTCTCGGTTTATATCTTTCCACGCCTCTTCAATTTTCTTGTGCAACATATCGAGGGCATACTCCTCCGTGACATCATATTGCTTGATGTAACTTTCAACACTTGATGGGAAATGTTTTCGTTCTTGCTCCTTTTGCATGTTCATTGTCTTGAATAAATTATTACGAAATCAGAAAAAGCAAAGTAATTATGATGTACCTTGTGGCCAACGATATCATTAATATGTCTACCAAATACCGTAACATATTTGATTATCGGGGGATCGGTAAGAACCCATTTGATCGCCTCTTTTGTGACTATATTTCCCATGCCAAGAAAACATGATGGAATAAACACTTCAGCACCACCTGTCTTGTACGCAATCGATGCATGCTCTTCTACTGTTAGTATATACCCCTCATTTACACATTCTGCTTCCATCATGTAGCCTTTAATAAACTCTTTCGCCTAAATATGTAGTAATATGTCATAAGGTAAATACAATTATATTTATATAAGCTATCTTAATTCAAAATAGCTATCATGAAAGAAAGTTGTGTGAACGTACAATCTCTTTGGCATAATTCATCAGATCTTCTTTTCCCTCGGTTGCTATTAAGTCTTCCATTTCTTTGTAGATGTCCATTAGCTTTTTGGTAATAAGTCATTAATCGGAAGCATATCCAAGCATGTAATCGACCACCTAAGCATATACATATTGATATTATTCAAGAGTAAAGAGTCATGATCACTAGTCTAAGTTAGTATTTGTGCATGTGCGCGTAATTTAGGCAATGATGCATGTTCGTACCTTTGAATTGCATCATTAAAGATCTTAAGTTCTTCGTAAGTACCATAAGCATCGTAAGTGTCATCAATACACGTTAACATTGCGACAAGCTTTGTCAAGAAAATTCTAGCACGAGAATATTCTGGATCACCACATATAGCTAGTGCCCAAAAGTAGATTTCAGCCAGTCTATCTCTTATATAAGGTAAATTAGTCGGGGCATCGAAATCTTTCCACCACCTAGTATAAGTTAATAAACATGTACAAGGTTATGCAAGTATATATTGATCTTTAGTAACGATTTGGAAATTAGAAAGAGCATAACAATAACGAAAAAGGAAAATTCAATCAGGAGGGCAAGTATGGGGTTGATATGCATGTACATGGAAAGTTGGCTAAGCTCCTTCTTGTTCAAAGATTGAAGCAAGTTGAACCCTAACTTAGCAAGTTTAAGTAAGGACGCAGTATGAGAATCTTGTTGTTCGTAGAAAGGAATATAGCGCAACGCCTCTAGCCTTGGTACCTTTCTCCTTAAAGGTTTCTTTAGCGCCTCCGTTATTTGGGTTGATAGAGTAAAGTTGCTCACAAGAGTATCCTCAGCTATCTTCTCAAGACGTGATCTTGTAAATACAAGAGCATCATCTAGTACAACTTCACCTTTCACCCCCATATAAGTCGCTTCATGCAACTCAAGCATGCCTTGCACATCATTGGCCAAAGATTTCTTAAAAGCTCCATTTTCATCCTTATAGTTATTGAAAATATTTGTGCATGGCAATTCAAAAAACTAAAACTATTAGCAATTGTTAGCAATATTATTTTGTTGAACGTATATGGCCTGGATACACTCTATCATACTCACCACATGAAACATAAAGGTATTGTAAGGCATGCTCCATCTCCACTTCAAAATAATAAGCTATACCAAGGCGTTGGATAGAATCAATCAACTCTAGCAAATAAGTATGTTCTATTGGATCATCCAGGGCTTCCTTTATGTCTTTCTGCACTTTTGTATCAAATCTCCAGTTGATTTTTCCACCCCGGCTTGTGCTACCTGCTGCATCTGCTCAAAATGGTCATTGGAATTGATATAAAGATTGAAGCACAATAGCACATAATATAAATGTTAGTATTAACATGCATATTCGTCGATAGTTTAGGGGTCAAAGTGTTAGTTTTAGTCCATGTTTTAGTCAAATATGTTTTGGTCAGTTTTCATGCATAAAAGGAATGCATAGACGACATATGAAGGGATTGGTGTTCTCCCCTGTTCTCAGGACTAGGATTTCACCATCTCATTCTCTATAAATAGAGATGAGGGGTTGAGGGTTATGTACATTCATTCTTTTCTTTTACAAGAATTAATAGAAGCAATCGTTTGGGTATATATCTTGTTCTTGTGCAGGTTTTACTTTTCTGTCGACATGTAGATTGCTTGCGTGTTTTGTCTTCGGTAGTCCGCTCTAGATTTCCAGGTTTGTTGTAGGTATTTACAAGAAGTGGTATAACGAATAACGATATATGTTGTTGTAAATACCTACAACATATATCGTTATTCTTTAATGTTATAGAGTAATATATATATGTACCTCGTCATAGTTAAGAAACAAGCATGGTTATCCGCGCGTTGCTGCGGGTGTTAATTTTTTGCGCGTTGTTGCGAGACATTATTTTTTTTATTTTGTGCGGGTTTATTTTTTCGGCCTCATGTTTAATAGTTTGTTTTTTTTCTTATATTGGCTTATGTGTGGGGCTCATGTTTAAAGGTTTTTTTTTTGCTATACAGGGTTTTTTTTTAATATAATTATATGGGAACATGGGCTTTAAATGAGAATCGCGCGTTACTGCTGGGCGTTTTTTTATTGTATTTTGTGCGTGTTTATTTTTTCGGTCTCATGTTTAATAGTGCGGGTTAATTTTTGCGTTAAAATTTTATTTTTATTCTTTTCTATTTTTTATTTGTGCGGGTTATTTTTTTCGGTCTCATGTTTAATAGTTTGTTTTTTTATATGTGCTTATGTGTTGGGTCTCATGTCGCGGGTATTTTTTTATCTGAATAAATCAATATTTTTGTAATTTTTTTTTCTATTTTGTGCCGAGCGGTTTTTTTTACATTGCCTACAAAAAACCGAAAAACCAAAAAAAAAAACCCCAAATGGGTTGGCCCAAATTGGGAGCCCAAAGGGCCGAGCACTGTAACGCGTGAAACAAAACTACGTCGTTTTATTCCTCCTATAGTATATGTATATAATTGATCACCCCAAATGCTCGGAGAAAATTCGGCAAGGGGACGATCAATGACTTTCTTTGCTTCAAGCGGGCTAGTCTTATAAGCATTTGGTGCAGGTAAAAATCCCAGGCAGGACGCGCTCCTGAGACGCACACCTGGAACATCAAAAACTTGGAATCTGCTCCCCCCATTCTCGGCATTTGATTTCGGAGAAAAACTCTCCAGTCGTGCAAAGCATTTTGAGTAAAAAGTAAAAAGTTAAAAAGAACTTTTTCGAATGAGTAATGTTTTGATTAACCTACATCTGTATATAGAGAATAATTGAAGCAATATATGACCTCATATGCCTGACGTCATTAATGTTGGATTATGGTAGTTGGATACGCACCTATACGACTAGAAATGTGTGAGCCTATTGGGGGCACACACGTTAAGACACGAAGAGTACGTTTATTATGTATTTAATATATGTAACTCATTTATATTTATTAAATATATGATATGTTTCACGAAATATATTTAACGGTAATTAGTTTAACCGTAAGACGCTATAAACTAATTAATACATGTTAAATAAAAGAAGGGTTTAAAATGTCGAAATGAAAACTTTTGTCCTCCTCTCAAAAGTGACAGATTTTGGAGGATTCTAGAAAGGGATTTGTGTGAAAATTATAATGATAATGATGAGTGTTTATCTTTGAAGCCGTACCAATACACAACCTCAAAATAAATCCACGGCACAAAACTAAACCTTAACATAAATTATATACACATGCAGTTACATGAAGTCAAAGCTAACCATGACTATTATCATACACATTCTGCAATTACATGTTAATGCTAATGTGATATATACCATACGTGTACTAATAAATCATGGGTGTTCTATGCAAAATAGTTTTAGCTATAACAGAGATCGTGTTCCACCTATTAATCACAACAAAGGAAATTAAGTCCACTGGTTGGCTGGGTATCGATTGCATGACCCAACAGACCTAGTTCGAGTCCTGTGGTGTTTTGTTTTAGTTTACTCCATTTGTTTAGTTCGGACTCAAACGCATACCATTAGGTATTTGGATCGGATCTAGAACAAGTTTTAAACACAGGTGGTTGATATATTCGGTTCAATAAACCAAAGTAACACTTTGGAGTTTGAGACAGTGAAACAAAACTAGCATCTTGGCGGAATTCTTGGACAGTTGTGTGAGCAACCGTAAGGTGACAACTTATCCGCTAGTTTCGGTGATCATCTTCAAGGTATCGGTAGTATTCATTTGGCAGTTGACTCAAGGGTTAGTTTTTCTATATTACCCTTTTTGTTTCTTTATTGTGTGGTTAAACGTAGAAGCATCATACTTATTCATATCCGCGCGTACTCGTGGTTGTTAATGTTAACATTAGTTAAATTCCGAACAGTGTATCATGAGCCACGCATTGTGTATTATGGTTACACCACATAATTAAAACACCCTTAGGGCTCATAAATCTTTTTATTTATTGTTTTATTGGAAAATTATGACAATGACATCAATTCCTTGCATAAATAATAAATAAATGCCTAATAAATGCCTAGAATCAACACAAATGATTACTTGATAATAAGAATAGATTAAAATTAAAAGTTAATTAAGCTGTCATGTTATTCTATTCTTGACTTATCTCGGCTGTAAGACTCATACAATCACGTTATATGATGGATGTGGCGATCTAGGCACTTTAGCAGAAAACCTAGTGAGAGTCTTATGGTTCTCCAATTGGGGAAGACTCTTTTGAGAACTCGAGGCATTATGTGATTACTGCTTTCTTCATAAGAATTTTACCTCAATTTTACTCCATTTTTCTGTCTGTTTTAATTGCTTATATGTGATATGCCATGTGTCTAGTCAATATTTGCAAAATAGACTTTATGAAACTCTTAAAGCCGGACTTATACTTATAGAGAAATTTGGATTAAACATGTCTAGTATTAAGCATACTCCTTGTGACTAGTTATGTGTTATTTGCGAAACCGGGGTTTTTGGACAAATTTAATACGGACATTAAACTATGAAATTTTGATTTCTTGTGAACTTTTAGTTTTTATGTGCGCAATATGGGGTTGAATTGATCTTTAATCTTATCCCGCCCCACTACATGCTTCGACATATGAGGGAATTATTGGAATTACTTGTGTCTACAGACATATGTAGGAGTACAATATAGGGTTTTATCAATTTGTAATCCCACCATATTGGCAACCATAAAACTAATGTTAACAAAAGGGGTTTCTTAACATTCAATAGCATCATTAGTCAATTGGACGTTCGGCTCACCCTTTATGGACAAACTTTAAGAGAAGTTTAAGGCGGGTGTAACTAAGGTTCCCCAAAAGAAGTCAGGTTTTTAATACGCTTCGCGTTGACCTGTTTCTCCGCTTATTTGTGCGTCCAAAATGGAGCTACCTAGAACATTTGACAAAATGATGTTTATACCAAAAAGGTTAACAAAATGTTTTCTTAACTTTGTGTTACAAGTTGTTTTGCATGCTTCTTGTACACGATTTAGTCACATTTATGTGTATACCCTTAAATGAAGTTTTAAGTCTATGCCGGCCAAATAAAAAACACGTGCATTTGGATTGTCTTCTCTGGTCAGACCTCAGGGCCTTTCCAACCCATGGCGAATTTTTTTCTATTGGTCAAACCTTTGTCAATTTTCGCACGTTTTTTTTGTCGACTTAAATCGAGTTACCTGGTCAGACCTCGGACCCGAGGCATAAGATGAGACAAAAACATGTACATGACCTTACTATATGAGTTACTAAAGTCATGTGTCTCATAAATCTAAGAGTTGCATTAACAATGCAATTAACGTTCGTCGCTTACCTCTTGCCCTACTTGTTTACTCACTGGTCAGACCTCTGGTAATAAGTGGGAGGACAAGTTGGATCTTAGTCTTATTAGTAATTAATTGGGTAGTTAATTCTTTTAAGAATTTAAATTATCAAAAATACTAAATTGAACTTTCTATGTTCTGATTAATTGTGTTGTTGCAACATAATTCGTAAACGGCCGTTTGTTTCTCTAAGAATACAAACATAGTCTCCTTTCTGGCAAAAAGAGTGAGACTTACTCCTATCTCTTCTCATTGGTTGACAAGAATAAGATAGGATTATAATTGAAGTTTTTTTTTTCACGATTATATTTAAACTCACTTTCAATCTTTTATTACCCTTTTTCGGTTTTGAAAGATAAAATCTTTGTGTAACTAGAGAACATTGTGTCTATAGCTACCAAATAATGACATCCTGCACTTGTCACGATGTATGAGTTAAACACCAATGAGTAAAGAAAATTGCTAGTAGGTCTTCTAGGTAAATTTTCTCAGACTCGATTCATTCCTTATAGCGCTAGACACCCTTGTGGCTGGGCAGACAGATTAAGGAGGAAGTGCATGCTAAATATTTAAGTTAATGAATACATGATGGCTAGTCCCTCATCTACATAAGTAGAACTTCATATACTCAATTCAATACCTAAGTACATTGTTACTTGTAGGCATTCTAAGTGAGTAGGAAAGTAAATAAAAACGCTATTTGCTTTCTACTGGTGATGTAACACTTACAATGTTGACAAATCCAGTGGGAGCTTTGCGTTTTACTACTGAAATGACATTCATGTGAGGTTGTCAAATTCAGTGGGAGCTACAAGATTTATTTCCTTGTTAGTTGCCCATATTATTTCTAGCTTTCTTTGAAATAATTCATTACTTTCTGAATATGAAAGACCATGGTTTTAAGGAAAATTGCATTTTATTTTATAAGATAACATGTTGCCTTTCTGATGTTGTTTTCCGAAACGTTATCTATAGAATAATAATCCACAATTCCTTATTCAAGATTATGGTTTGAAATCTACTTGTAATATCTATGACACTATCATATTGATTGAACAATCGAACGCTTGTCGTATGGTTTTTCTACTTTAGATAATGTTGTCCCGTACACAAGTGGGAGAAATCCTAAGTGTGTGCGAGGAACAACATACATCAATATGATTAATTAGTTTCTCTTGACAGCAAGGTAAGAAAACTAATAAATCTACTAGGACTTAAACACACAAGATGTTTGTTGCCCTATTACATTTAAATGTCAAGATATAATATAAAGATACTTCAACTTATTGACTATGATTTAGTAAAAATAATTATGGTTAATTGTATAATCATAATTATGAAGTATGAAATTAACTTGAAATTACTATTGAACTCAAGAGTTTGCGTTAATAATTGCTTTAGTTAGTATGATTATGTTCTTGCTAAGACATAATTATAAAGTCCTTGAATTTTTCAATGACTCATAACATAAAGTAAGTAGTAAAATTGTTATGTCTTCTTGTTAACACATGAACAATAAGGTCCTTAAATTATTCAAGACTCGTAACGTATAACTTGACATGTTCTGTTTTCTTGAAACACATGAACATAGAGTTAACATAAGGTTCTTGAATCATTCTAAGACATATAATGTATTTGACATGTTTTATTTTCTTGTAAACACATGATCAAAAAATTCTTGAACTGTTCTATCTTCTTGTGAACACATGAACATGGAGTTAATGTTCTTATTTAAGAAATACACATTATAGCATGCACTTGATTGTAAAATACCGTGTATTCAATTTGGCTCGACCCAATTGACAAGTATTTGATCCATAGAGAATTAAGTTATCTAAGGAATTTTGATGGAGTCTTTCAATTCCAATACTCATAGGATACCACATTATTATGGTATGTCTATTGTGTTGAAACAAACTATATTCATATTGTTTGGTTTCTGATAACTTTAATTACTCTACCTCCAAAATCGATCAAGGTTAGAAATTTGCGTGTGTCATGGATACACTCAATATAGTTCCAACCTAGAAGGTATTCAAGACATTTTCTATTTATAGACTAGGGATGAATCTCATTATGCCTTGATTAAATTTCTAAAACTTGTTAATATCTTATGAAGCATATTATTAACAAGCTTGAGATGAGAACTGTAAGATGTATTTTGATGTCCCAATTAAGAATAATTTATTGTTGCTTAAATACTTAGTATTTAGAGAAGTGTATCTTGTTACAAAAGTAAGTGGGAGCATCTATTGATCTTGAAGAAATTCAAGAACAAAATACATAACCTTCTGAATTCACTTGTTGATGTCATACTAAGGTTAAACATGAAAATGTCAACCCAAAGTATAATGTAACTCTCATTCATAAATCCGCAAGGATGCCTCATCAATGGAGTGATATTTTTATATCAATGCCGAGGAATATAAGTTAGTGGATCATGATAAAATGTTACCAATAGATGAATGATAATCTTTGTTCTGATTAAATAAATATCTTAGAACTATGAATGATAAGATGCAGTCCTTAAAAGACAATCAATGTTTTGAGATTGATTGATCTTTCACCAAACAGTAAAATATGAGGTGAGAATGAGTTTCTTTTGAAGAAAGGCTCATAAGGACAAGATTGTATACATATTAATGCCTTACTGTGATAGGGTTTTTTAATTTACTCAAAGAATTGACCCTACGATAATCTTTCTTTTCTACACGCATTAATTATATAAAGATATCTAATTGTGATACAGGTTTCCTTGAATCTGACATATGGCGAATTAAGGATCATAACTCTTTCCTTAATGATTACCTTGCGAGGACGATGTGTAATCAAAAGGGTTATGAGTCTATATTTGTTTTATGACAATTAAGTTTTATAACTCTTTCCTTTATGATTACTTTTGCGAGGACGGTGTGTAATCAAAAAGGGTATGAGTATATATAATCTTTATAAAGTATACAAGATAAAAGAATCCAAGTGTGGATTAGATCATGCATCTAGGAGCTGAGATCTTAAGTTTAATCACAATATGATTTTTGATTAAATTAAGATAACTCCTGAGTACACCTGACATCAAGTGGGAGCACTATGTTTTTCTTTTTCCTTAAAATTCATATGTTGATGTAACATATTGAAGGAAAGTATCATTCCACATAAGCTAGATATTAATCCTTAAGATTAGAATGAAACTTCTCTTGAGAATTTAGGATAAAACAAACGACCTTGGAATAAATGTTTATTAAGATAAACGTATGCGGAAATTAAGTCCAACACAAATGCAATATGTCATTGAAGCAAGTCTTAAATGATATATTTCACTTGAGATAAATTAGTACATGGATGGAAACCTTGTGTTTTTTAACTAAGGGTTCATCATGTATATATATTATATTGTATTTGTGACTGGTTGTTACTTTTTCACGATAGCAAGATGAGCTAACAACAACAGTATCTAATTGAGAGTGATTACATGACTGTTAAAACATATGTTTACGAATTATAAAGCATAGCGTTGTATGTGTCAACTGATGCTAGAGAATAATCAATTCTAGTTGAAAAAGGATTTCATCTTTTATGATAAATCTACTAACTATATATGATCAGCTAAGAGCATTGTTGCGTAATACATTAAAGAATGAGAATACTTTACATTTTAAGAAACTGTAAAGATGACTGTCTGAGATAGGTATGTTGTTAATTTCAAATACCCTATAAAAGGTACTATTTCCTTGTCCATACTATGACTCTTGCAATAGTATGCACGTGAACAATAAAACACTCATCTTATTATTCAAATCTTTTACAATTATGTGAATTTGAAACAAGTATTCGGAAAGTTTACTTAGATGACTATTTAGTTTTCTTGCAAAAGACAAGTTGAGAATGTTGGAAACATTAAACTTCAACGTACTAAACTAGTCTCATGCATATCTGTTTTATTAGTATTTGGATAATTGGGATTGTAAGACAATATTTATTTTCTAATGAATAAAGATACTTGGTATTTGTTCTTCATTCATATTATAATTTTTTTTTTGGTTATCCTATATTTGCATTTCATCTTGATTAGATTATATCAATTCCTAGAATATGTCCATTGTCAGTTAACAGTATGGGAATATTGTTACATAAGACAAATGTGAGTGTTGGTTATATTCTTTGAATATATGGATAGTTCCCACCAAACTCATATGTTACTCAAAAGGGATGCGTATTGGACACCCCAACCTTCGAATATTTACTTTTGGATCCTTAGTCATGAATAAAATATCGAAAAATGGTTAGTTTTAAGACCATCCTAACTTGAAATCAAACAAGTTTCTGAGTATGTGTGGATATCACTTTTTAATTCTAAGTCAAACGCTAACCTGAAAATGGTAGTTATAAAGGCTATTATTGAAAGTGATGTGAAGCAGCATTCATAACACTTGTATTCAATAAAGAATTTGTTCCTCCACTTGATGTGCAGTATGATACCTTGGCGCCTCTCCAGAATTAATCAGATAATTGTGTGGCAGCACCCAAAGGGTAATGCAAGATGATTCTTGATTACATTTGGTATATCTGAATTAAGTTCTATAACGAGAATCTAAGTGGTTAAACTATATGGAATGAGTTAGGATCCATATCCATGGTTTAACAGTATTTGAACAAAGGGATGATTACAGCAAGAGATTCATAACCATGCTACTGAGAATGTTTTTGAAACTTGATCTCAGACATTTCTAGTTTTAAAAACGAATGTGAGTGTTGCTAGACGTTTCCGTCGTTAGTATTTGGGTTGTCTGCTACTCCAACTCCCAAGTGGGAGCTGTTGGATTATGGTAGTTGGATACGCACCTATACGACTAGAAATGTGTGAGCCTATTGGGGGCACACACGTTAAGACACGAAGAGTACGTTTATTATGTATTTAATATATGTAACTCATTTATATTTATTAAATATATGATATGTTTCACGAAATATATTTAACGGTAATTAGTTTAACCGTAAGACGCTATAAACTAATTAATACATGTTAAATAAAAGGAAAATGGTCAAAGTGTCGGATTTTGAAAAATATGGGATTGCTAGGCAATAGACTTGGATTGGAGAACAAGTTAAAAGATTAGGGTTAGAGGAATATAAAAACACCCTCTTCTCCTCCTCTTTGAAGCCGTACCAATACACAACCTCAAAATAAATCCACGGCACAAAACTAAACCTTAACATAAATTATATACACATGCAGTTACATGTGTGCATGCTAACCATGCTATGTATCATACATATTCTGCAATTACATGTGTGAATGCATATTGTGATATATACCATACGTGTACTATTATATGCATGGGGTTTCTCATGCAAAATAGTTTTTGCATATAACAGAGATCGGTTCCACTATTATCACAACAAAGGACATGTAGTCCACTGGTTGGTGTGTTCGATTCTGTACCAACAGACCTAGGTTCGAGTCCTGTGGTTGTCTGTTTTTAGGTTTACTCCTTTTGTTTTAGTTCGATTCAAACGCATACCATTTAGGTATTTGGATCGGATCTAGAACAAGTTTTAAACACGGGTTGTTTGAGATATTCGGTTCAATAAACAAAAGTAACACTTGGTGTTTGAGACACGTGAAACAAAGACTAGCATCTTGACGTATTCGTTGGACGTGTTGTGTGAGCAACCGTAGAGGCGGAAACTTATCCACTAGTTTCGGGATCATCTTCTAGGTATCGGTGTTATTCATTTGCAGTTGACTTCAAGGGTTAGTTTTTTATATTACCCTTTTGTTTATTTATTGTGTGTTAAACGTATGCATCTTACTTGATTCATATCCGCTGCGTACTCGTGGTTGTTAATGGTTAACAGTTATTTAAATTCCAACAGGTTAGGTATCAATTTAACTACTTTTTGTTGCCATACTATTCTAATAATCATTTACAACAAATCGTGTGAAACTATACGAGAAAAGATATTTATGATACATGACACAAACAACTACTTATGGAAATGTTTGTGCCCACGAAACAAGAAAAGTAACATAATGCTGAAGAAAGAATATGCATTTTTACCTCTTCGCTTCGAAAATGTTACCTTTTTGCTTCCTTTTGACAATCTTAAAGTATAATGGCACACATGATTAACGGTTTTCCATCATATGATATGTTAAACATCAAAGATATATATTAGTAAGAGTGTAAAGGACTAAAGGGTAATGGTTTGGGTCAAAATAGCTGAGCTGAAGTCCAAAAATTTAGTTCTAAAAAGGTTTTGAATATATCATTACATCGATATTACTTTTACGGAATCCACCAAACCGGTTGTTGTAATGTATAGGGATTACACCTTAGTGATTAGTTTACCCGTAAATAAATAACTAAAAAAGTGACAGTTTCTAATACAAAATAGATATATCAGAACTGTCACTTTATTGGGGAGTTTGGTTATCTATTAGAAGGTTGTGTTTTTAGGTCATTTTAAGTGGTGTCTAGGGCTGCTGCAAAAGTGCAGTTTTAACGTGGTGTTTGGCTTTATTAATGTTATGTTTTGGTTTGTTGAAATCGAGTAAAGTATGTGTATGTGATAGTGAGTGGGATAACCGCACAAAGAGCTTGATGAGAAGGATGATGCTGATGATATAACCCTTTTGAGTTGTCATTATAGTCCACAACTTAGTTCTATGGTCAATGTATCTTTGGTTTTTGAAGGCACACTGTTTCTTTATGATTTTATATCATCTCCATTTTGCATAGTATTTCTATGAAAACAAACACAATTATATTGCATATCTATAATAAAAATGCTTAATGATCAAGGGTTTAATTCTTTTTATATTTCTTATGAAGGATTTATGGTATTACTTCACGAAATACGCTCTGCAAATAACATAAGTGAATGAGGTTTGATTTTTAGGATTTATCATGATTCATAAGATGTCAACAAGACCTTTTTATTTATTAAAGAGACATGTTGTCTTTGAATTAAAGGCATTATATATAAATTAGGATTTGTATTATTATTAGTAGTTGCTTACTTTATTAAACCCAACACTTTATTTTTTTTATTAATTTATTTTTTTTAATGTACATTGTTGTTTTAACTTTGGTTAGCATTAAATAGTGTGGTATAAAGGCATTGTTTACCAAATGTATCTTTGTCTATGCTTCTTAGCACTAGCTTTGCATACTAATTGTTTATTTTGTATCTTAAATAATGTTGGGTATGTAGGTCAATGTTTACCTTTTTTTTTTTTTGTTACTTTAAGCAACTTGCTTTTGTTTTGCTAGGATCTATAAGTATGTGAATCAAATAATTAACTTAGGACTTGGGATGCCCATGTTTTAGAATAGCTTACATGTGAGTTTATTTAGGACTTGGGTGTGTGAATTTGTTTAAGACATTTATAATGTAATCAAGTTTGTAAAAATTCAAAGAATTTAAAAGTGTTCACATGAGGCTTATTTCAAAGGGCGTGAAAAAGGTGTTTGAAAAAGTTGGTTAGAAATTTGTATTGGGGGGGTTTTTAATTTATTTTTTTAATAAGATTACCCAATATCCCCAATTTGAAAAACAAGTTTTTCACAAACGATGACAAAACCACTGCATTTTCATACAATCTTTCTATCGTGATTATTTCAATAACTTGGTGAGATCATCTCAGGAACTGCATCATTTAGTTTATTTCATAATGCATATTATTTATTATTGGGCATTTATTTGAAAGTTCAATCTTAACAATTCGTTATTAAAACTATTTTCCAGGACGTTGTGTCTGAATAGGTGGACAACTCTTGAACAATGGTTGCTGAAAGTCAACATCTATCCAATTTTTTAGCAAAACTTAATATAGATGCGGCGGAGATGGAAATGACGTAACACGCACCTATATGTTCAATCATCATAAAGCAATCTAAAGTTTAAGAAAGATTGCAAAGATATGTGTACAGGTTTATGCCTATTTAACAATCGATAACATGATATATAAAAAGACTTACACGATTTTGGTAGATCTAAATTGATTCGGAATAACAACAAATCAAAGATTTTAATAAAAAAAAACTTACAAGATTTTTAGAATACAACTTGTGGAGTGAATGATTAGTGTCGGCGATGGTTTGAGTATATCAAGGGTGCATGTCTTGATTTCACAAATGTTATGATTTTGGAAGAAAAATTATGCGTGTTTGAGTGTATAAATTCAGATATTATCTAAATGTAATATTAAAATATTATTTTACACAACTTTGTGTAAATGTATTTTGTATACAAGTTTTATCAAAACAAATTTTAGTATCAAATACAAAAATACCTTATATAAAAAGTATTTTGTTTTAGTATAAAAGTTAAGGGCGAGCAGAAAAACCCAAAAAACCTAAACCAAATCGAAAAAAACAGAACAAAAATAACCTATCGAAACTAAAAATGATGGTTCGTTTTTTTCTTTTTCAAAAATCGAAAAGTTCAGTTCCGTTTCTATTCATACACTTAAATGTAATTTATTTACATAATGTCACAAATCGATCTATTATATAAATGATATCAACAGTTTCTTAAGACTGAGTGAATTAAATGTCATTTTTTATTTGTTGTTAGGTTATTTTACTCTTTTCCAGAGTGATATATTCTCTAATTTATATACTTTAAAAAAATAAATATCTTTTATAGCGTTTTAATAATTTATATGTATCGTAAGTTTTTTTTAACGGCTATATGTATCGAAAGTAGCACTAAAATATTCTATCCACGGGGCAAAACAAGAATTTATATTACGTAATACCCACAAATAGATCTCTTTAAAACAATGTCACGAGTTTCTTAAGGCCCGTGAATTTCACGGACAATAAACTAAGGTGAAGATGGACATGAAGTTATGATGGGTGACAATCATACTTCAAAGGTTATTGGCTCAGGAAACGTGGAGATCCAATTCACATCTGGAAAGAAGTTAACCCTTATGAATGTTCTTCATGTTCCTAACATTAGGAAGAATCTTGTTTCTGGTTTTAAACTTTGTAAAAGTGGGGTTAAGGCTGTGATAGAATCGGACAAAGTGATTCTGTCCAAAGCCAATGTATTTGTAGGAAAAGCGTATGCTTGTGATGGCATGTTCAAACTCAATATCAATAAAATTACTAGTTCTGCTTATTTGCCTGATTGCAATTTTATTTCTAGTTTTAATATTGAATGCTCTACTTTCAATTTATGGCATAATCGTTTAGGACACATAAATTATAGGACTATGAAAGATATGTTAAAAACAAAGCATTATATCCTATAATGGTAAACATAAAGATAAATGTGAAATATGTATTCAAGCGATAATGAGAAGAAAACATTTTCTTAAAGTGATAGACAATCTGAAATTGTAGAGTTAGTACATTCTGATATATGCGAATTGAATGGACAACTAACTAGAGGTGGAAATAGGTATTTCAAAACTTTCATTGATGATTGCTCTAGATATAACTATGTTTATTTGTTGAAATCAAAAGATCAGGCCTTTGAAACATTCAAAATTTATAAGGCTGAAGTAGAAAACCAAAGAGGCAAAAAGATACAAATTTTAAAGAAGTGATAGAGGTGTTGAATACTTTTCCACCAAACTTTCTTCCTATTGTGAATCAAAAGGTTTGATTCATCAAAGGACAACACCATATACACCTCAACAGAATGGTGTTGCTGAGAGGAAGAATAGAGTTTTGCAAAATATGATTAATGCTAAGTTAGTCAGTGCAAACTTGCCAAAGAATTTATAGGGTGAAGCCTTACTTACAGTATGTCATGTAAGTAATAGAATAATTGCAAAGAAACTAAAAGTATCTCCTTATGAAATCTGGAAGGGTAGAAAGCCTAATATTAGCTATTTTAGAGTATGGGGTTGTTTAGCCTATTACAAGGTTCCCTTACCTAATACATTTAAATTAGGACATAGAGGTTTAAAAAGTGTATTTGTGGGATATGCAAAATATTCTAAATATTATTGTTGTTTAGATTTAGACTCGAATGTTATTGTTGAATCAAGAGATGTGAATTTCTTTGAGAATAAATTTCGTCATGATTCAACAAGCACAAATGAAATTGTGACTCAAATCTCACAAGATATTTCTAGTCCAGATTTGAACTCTTTCAATAAGAGGAATATGGCAGAATCTTCTAGTGCACCTAGAAGAAGTGAAAGGGCTAGAAAGGAAAGAAACTTGGATCCTGATTTTATTGATTCTCAAGCTATAATCTTTCTTGTTGAAGGTGATAATGAGAACAATGTTGTTAATAAAATACCAGTTCTACTTAATGTAGATGATGTACCTAAAACATATAAAGAGGCTATAACCTCTAGGAATTCTGCATTTTAGAAGGAGGCAATTGATGATGAAATGGATTCCATAGTATCTAACAATACTTGGGAACTTTCAGATTTACCTCCAGGTTCCAAAGCAATTAGGTGTAGATGGGTATTTAGAATTAAATACCATACAGATGGATCCATTCAAACTTTTAAAGCTAGGTTGGTAATTCAAAGCTTTAGTCAATGATAAGGAGTTGATTACTTTGATACATATGCACCAGTACCTAGAATCACTTCAATTAGGGTGCTCTTTGAATTAGCTTCAATTTATAATTTGCCTATACATCAAATGGATGTTAAAACAGCCATTTTAAATGAAGACTTAGATGAAGAAGTCTTTATGAAACAACCTGAAGGGTTTGTATTGCCTGGTCATAAGAATAAAATTTGCAAATTAAAGAAATCTTTATATGAATTGAAACAAGCACCTAAACAATGGCATGATAAATTTGATAAGTCTAGGTTTTACCCATAATTCATCTGATAGATGTATTTATTCTAAGTTTACAAAAAATTATGAGGTCATCCTATGCCTTTATGTAGATGATATTTGTTGAAACTAATATGAAATGTATCAATGAAACTAAAAAGTTTCTGTCTTCATGCTTTCAAATGAAAGACATTAAGAGGTTGATACTATATTGGGGATAAAGGTTAAAAGGCATACTAGGGGTTATGCATTAAATCAATGTCATTACATTGATAAGATTATAGACAAGTTTCAACACTTGAATATAGAGGAAGTAAACGCCCCATATGAGTCATCTTGTAAACTAGTTAAGAATAATAGAAGAGATGTTGCTCAAATAGAATATGCAAGTGCAATAGGTTGTTTAATGTATGCTACACATTGTACTAGACCTGATATTGCCTATGCTGTTTGCAAACTGTCAAGATATATGAGTAATCCAAGTCAGGATCATTAGAAAGCAATTGGAAGAGTTTTTGGTTATCTTAAAAGAACTAGACAATTAGCTTAGTATTATGATCGCTTTCCTGCTGTACTTGAAGGATACTCTAATGCTAGTTGGATAACTGGCATTAGTGATAGTAAATCCACAACTGGTTGGATTTTTACACTTGGTGGTGGGGCTGTTTGTTGGGGTTCAAAGAAACAAACATATATTACACATTCCACCATGGAGGCTTAGTTTTTAGCTCTTGCAGTTGCACATAAGGAAGCTAAATGGCTAAGAAATTTGTTGTTAGATATAGAGTTATGGCCACAACTAATGCCAGCCATTTCCTTACATTATGATAGTCAGTCAACACTATCAAGGGCATATAATAAGGTGTATAATGGAAAGTCTAGACACATTAGCCTTAGACATGCCCATATCAAAGAGTTAATATCGAATGGGATAATAACTATCGAATATATACGCTCTTGTAAGAATCTTGCGGATCCATTCACAAAAGGTCTTCCAAAAGACATAGTCTTTGGAACTACAAGAGAGATGGGTTTGAAACCCATTGAGTAAAGTTGTCAACAATGGGAACCCAACCTTTACTTAGACTAAAATATACTTAAAGGTTCAATGTGATGAAAACAAGTTGTTGATTACGAACTCGACACTAGTTTAGTTTAAATGCTAAATAGTGAGTAATTCTTTTAGGGTGAGTATTTATACTCTTAATGAAGTGTACATTTGGTATTTAAAGGGCTTCACCTATATGGATATAAAGAGTGGTGCCGCTCCTACAAAGGTGAGTTACTTTTGGAGATATCGATGAAACTGGGATTATCACATGGCCATAATAGTGCTACTATGTTATGAACATCAATTAACATGTTATGTGTGTTATCTTTCTGAGTTTAACGCTAAGAATCATGGCTCAAATGCTATAAAGCCGCCATTGATTCTGTTTGACTATTTGAAGGATATACACTATGTTAAAGTTCAAGGCGAAAGCTACCTTAATTTATGCATAATATGTTGGATATTGTTAATAAAACCCAAGTGGGGGATTGTTGAAACTTGTGGGTTTTCATTAATAAATGTATATTGTATATATTCCACTAAATGGGTGAATGAAGTGAATGGTTAATTAGAAATAGATATTAGCGACAATATTAGTGACAGTGATTCTGTCACAAAACCGTTGCTAATTAACCATTATTATCGAAAAGACACACCAATTTAGAAAGTTGGCGGTTAAATGTGTTAAAAGGGTGTATGTGACTGAACCATCACGACTGTTTGAAATTTTATAGATTAGTAACGGTTTTTCTGTCGTTATTCGTCGCTAAACCGTCGCTAATAGCACCTTTTTGTGAACCATTGTGACTATTTGAATGGTCATGAGTTTCCCTATAATTGTTTCATCGTCCAAAACACTCAATTCAATATATACAAATTACATACGCTTGATGTTCATGTGAACTTTGTGTACGCTGCATAAAGTTCTTGTTTGAGGTCGAAACCTGGGAAGAAATTAGTCACGAATCCCACCAGCGTAAATATTCTTTAAGGATAGTGATTATCACGTCCTCAATTCCGATGATATTATTACTAGAAAATCTGTCATATTATAACAAATATCGACTATATATCAACATGTCCTAACATTTGAGCATGCGTACATATATATTTGCATGCATGGAAATGGAAGTAACTTACATTGACAAAGCAATCATGGAACTGCATGCGAAGGAGAGCCGGGGTGATTGTTCTGTCAGAAAAGAACTTAGCGGCAACTGTTCTCCTTACAATATCTTCAATGTCTGAAGATTGACACTTGACATTGTAGAAACCAAACTCAAGAGCTCCATAGGAGTGACTGATGAGGTTCAAGAAGGTGAATGCAACTGCTGCGCTATGCATGAAACTGAACTCATGCTTGTCATATTGATGTTTTGTTATGCAGATTCTTTATTGTATCGGAATGAAGAACAAGAAATCAATATTTAGTATTTATAGTGATATGATGATTTTGAGTTTATTGGTTGAATGGCTTGCACGTTTTTTTCTAGTAATTTAGAAGACGTGCTTTCATGAGATGTGTATTTTTGTTTGACTAAAATTCTTGAGAATAATTATATTATAATAGATTTCATAGAAGAAAATCAAGATTTAAATCTAAATATTGTTTCTTTACCTTATTTTTGGTTACTTATATTTGTGGATGACTGGATAGGTCTTATGAGTTGAGATTAACATGTCTCAAATTTAGCTATAGGAATCCTATGAATCCAATTTTAGTCAATTTTTTTCATCAAAAATAATAAAAGCCACTTTCCAATTCTTTTTAAAAATAAAAATATCTTGCAAAACGTGTAAAATAGCTATACGACAAATAATATCACAATCGCGAGATATTTTTTATCATTCGTAGACATCCACTTCGATATACTTTCGAAGAACTTTTTTTCGATTTTTTTTCAGTCACTTCTGAAAAAATCACATCTGTGATTGCATTATATAATCAATATGATTTCCATAATAATCACCATTTCACAAATAACATGTGTTTTTTTTTCAGAAGTATATATAACCAAAAAAAAAATTCGAAAAACATTTCGTCGAAAGTATATAGAAGTGCCCATCTATATAATGATGATTTAATTCTCGCCGCGATGATATGTTTTGTTTTGCGTAACGATTAACGGTTTGTGAGATATTTAATTTTTTTAAAAAAAGGTGGAAAGTGGGTTTTTATTGTTTTGATTAAAAAATAAGTGACTAAAATTGGTTCATTGGGTCTATGCTAAATTTTGGGTCTATGTTGAACTTTTGCCTAGGTCTTATGTCATTACATATCCATTCAAGATGTATTAAGCTGCACAAACGAAAAAAGTTTATGGAGTTTTTGATGTCATACAAATACAGTTATTAAACACCTTTTCATTTTATAAAGTTACTATCACGCACTATGGAAAACTTTAAAAATGAAAGATGTGATTGTTGTTCCCAGGATAGTTTAACTAAATAGTTAATCTAACAAAGTTCCATGGTAAATAATGTAATAAAAGACTTGTTAACGTAAAGTAAAAAACACAAAGTTTTTCAACGTTTAAATTCTTATTATAAGGAATAAATAATTTACTTGTCTTACTTTGCGGAATAAGTAAGACGAGTTGAATGACAATGTAAGTATGTGATCTCTTCACTGAACTCAAAGTAAAACCTTAGTTATACTTTGAGTGACATCTATGCTTAACCAACTGAACTTTGTTCATGGAGTTGCAACTTTGAGAAGTAAAATGTTTGTGAATGTTTCAACATTAAATGCACAAACTTGCTTTACTCTTTTAGAACACTTTTATTTACATGCTAAGGAGTGGGTAATAACCACTAGGTAAAGAATGTGTGTCCCAAAAAGAATGGACAAGGTACACTTGTACCTTTGTCTGTGTTACAATCTTGTATTATAAGGAATGGACAACCATGCTTTTGGTAGAAGAGTGTTGACAATTGTTCTGCTAACTGTCAATTCTTGGCTATGTTGAATTTGAGTAGATAAAGACTTGTACTTATCATTTCAAACATATCTCGCATTTTCTTTAGTCACTTAGACATTTGTCTAAGTCTCCAGGTCTTCTTTTGTCGAGGAGATCAAAAGAGATTCAGTGAGCCTATTGTCACAACTCACTAAACATATTACCTTCTTATTTGGTTCAGGTACTTCATTTACTAAGTTCCGCCTCAGTGAATGGTGAGTCTTTCTCTCATACTGAGGTTGAACATCTTGAAGGTAACTCACTGAATCACTATTCATTTAGTGACCTGATTAGTGTTTAAAAGGTTATTTGACACTTTGGATAATTTCTATTCAAATCATAAGATGAAGATCATTGGGCACTGAATTGGCCCAACATAAATAAGTTATACTCCCTCCACCTCAAAATAAGTGTCATGTTTTGATTTTTTAAAGTTTTTTTCAACTTTGATTTTAAATATTTTTATTTGTGTTATATGAAACTTGATGAAAAATATATGAATAAATTAAGTTTCAAATTTATTTTCATTCTTTGTAATTTTAAACATCTTTCTAGTAAGATGGCTTAGTATCTAGGGAGAATTGCATATATATCCACCCAAAGGTCATGACTGCATATATATCTAACCAAAACTCATAATTGTATATATCATTTCAAAACTTAAAATTGTCATAAATATTCAAATTATATATATATATATATATATATATATATATAGAAGAGAGAGAGAGAGAGATATATATAGATATATTATATATTATACTATATATATATATATATATATATATATATTATATATAGAGATAATGATCAAATGAGAAGAAAAAACTTTAATGAGAATGATAAGAAGAAACCACAACACACACATTTTCAGATGTCCTACAAAATGCATTGCTCTCCCCTTAAAATTGCCTTCCTTTTTAAAAGGTGGGCCTAGAAATCCTTCTTATTCTTCCTCATTATTAATATTCTCTTCCTCAATTGATTCTTCCCCTCTATATTATATATATAGAATTAATATATAGAGAGAGAGAGAGAGAGAGAGAGAGAGAGTTGGGGTAAAAAAAAAAAAGAGAGAGAGAGATAGAGAGAGAGAGAGTTGGGGTAAAATAAAAAAGATTTTATAATAAAAAAGGTAGGGTGAAACCACAAGCCGCCATGTGTCCCATTATCCCCCATCTTTTTTTAAAAAAACTTCAGGGGTGATTCTGTACTTTATATGAAACTACAAGGGTAATAGTTGTAAATATTTTTCAACACTATATAATATGTTTTTTTTTCACACACAACACAAAACCCAAAACCCAGAACCTCTCGATAACATCTGCCCGAACGTCTCGATAACCACCCTTAACCACCACCTTCCCCACTGTTTCTACCCTTAACCACCACCTTCCCCACCGTTAACCACCATTAACCGTTAACTGTTAACCACCGTTGCTTAGTGTTAATTGCCATTTTTTAAGATCACAGCTCATCTCATTGATTTTTTAAAAGATGTCTATTGAATCATCAACAAGTAACGAGTGTAGTTCATTCTCTTTGTCTAATTGTAAGTATCTTATTGAAAGTCTTTAACTTTTTTATGTTTATCGCTTTTTATTATGATTTTTATATGTTGTAGATTTAGTAGATGTAGTAGATGTAGTTTATTTGTTTTTAGATGCACTAGATGTAGTAGATGTACTAGGATTTTGATTTTCAGGCTTTTGACTTTACATTATTGATTTTTAATGTATGATCATGTTGTGATGTGCTAGATAATGCTCTGTAATGCAATATAATGTAATTGTTGTTGATAAGTAACTTATAAGTTAAAATGTAGTTTGTAGATGTAGTAGATTATGTTGATAGATGTAGTAGATGTATTAGATGTAGTAGCATTTTGATTTTGAATGCCTGATAATGTTATGATGTGCTAGAAAATGCTCTTTATGCAGTAATATGTAGCTGTTGTTGTTAATGAACTTATAAGTTGAATGTAGTTTGTAGATGTAGTAGATGTAGTAAATTTTGTTGTTAGATGTAGTAGATGTAGTAGGATTTTGATTTTGAATGTCTGATCATGTTGTGATGTGCTAGAGAATGCTCTTTAATGCCGTAATATGTAGCTGTTGTTGTTAAGGAACTTATTAGTTAATTTTAGTTTGTATATGTAGTGGATGTAGTATATTATGTTGTTAGATGTAGTAGATGTATTAGATGTAGTAGGGTTTTGATTTTGAATGTCTGATCATGTTATGATGTGCTAGAGAATGCTCTTTAATGCCTTAATATGTAGCTGTTGTTGTTAAGTAACTTATAAGTTAAATGTAGTTTGTAATTCATGTACTATACAATGAAACAACCTCATTTGAACTGAAATAAATGACTTGTTTTCATATTATTCAAATGAAACTGATTTGGTACCAACTTTGACAAAGCATATTGTTCTGCACTGTAATGCAGTAGATTTAAGACTATAATGTACTAATATAGAGTTTTTATATTTTGAGGTTTAAACCACATTAAGTGATGTGCTAGTTAATGCAGTAGAATTAAGTCTATGATGTACTCTTATAGAGGTTTCATATTTTGAGGTTTAAACCACATTAAGTGATGTGCTATACAATGCACTGTAATGCAGTAGAATGTAGATATTGTTCTTAAGAACTTATAATTTAAATGTACTTTGTAATTCATTATAGTTTATATTCTACTGCATTCTAGTGTACATCTTACTGCATTACAGTATAAAGGATACCACAAAGACTTATGTAAATGATGTATAGTAAATGATGTAATGAGTTTCTAACATTCTTAAAATTCATTTTACAGGTGAAGATGATTTTGAAATTGCTAAAGTTAGAGATCATGCAGGTTTTTATGTTGTTAACAAAGATGGTACTAGGACGTGGTATCCTGATATTTTACCACATGGCGAGAAACCTATACAAGGAACTCAGTTTGTTTCAATTGATCAAGCTTATAGTTTTTATGTAGCTTATGGCAAAAAGACGGGGTTTGATGTTAGACGAGGTGGAGAGTACAAGGCGGTAGGTTTTGGTGATGTGACAACGAAGTATTTCCATTGCATAAGAGAAGGTTTTCTTCCGAATCCTAAAGAGAAATCCGGTGTGAAGAGCTTAGATGTTGATATATCAGAACACAGCGAAGTGAGTGATGGTTTTGAAAGGTTTAAAGATCCTAAAAAAGCAAACTAGGAGGAAGCCTACGTTTAGGTGTGGATGTTTAGCATCACTTACCATTAAGAGAATAGGAAATGTATTTGAGGTAACTAGTCTGATAGAAGGACATAACCATCCCCTTGTAGTGGAAAAAGACATGATATTTATGAAGAATTTAAGGAATGTTAGTTATACAAAGCAACATTTCCTATATCAAGTTTCAAATACGAATTTTGGTCCTGCTATAGGTTTTAGGTTAATGAAACAAATCCATTGGGGTTTTGATATGGTTGGTATAAGGGTGAATGACTGCAAGAATCAGAAGAAGATTAGTGTTTTTATTGGTGATCGAGACGCTCAAATGGCTGTTGAGAAGTTTCTTAGTTGAAAACTTCATTCTCCTGGTTTTTATGCCAATTATTATAAAGGTGATCCTTTTTTGTTCTTTATCTGTGTTATTTTTTAATGCATTATAGTTTATTTTTGTATTGCATTAAGGTTTATAACTGATGTGTCTCGCGACTACTAGTTTTAAATTTATAACATGAATTACCAAATAAGCTAAGAACACACGGGCAAGTATGACCCTTTCGTTTGTAGCAAGCTTTTTGTGGTAAGCCAAGGTTATTCACTAGGATTTGGGTATTTTCGGTTGTGAAGAATCTAAGTATCAATAAGCACGAAAGTGAATAAATGGTTGTCACGTCCCAAAATACCATAAAGTAATTATAAGATAAATTCAACGAGAAGGCAATCAAATAATTAGAACAACTTGTTTGGAACTAGGTAATATATCAATGGAGTGACTGGGACATCGGGTAGATATTAAGCAATAGATCACAAAATCAAAAGCATACAATTCCAAGTCAATGGGTAATATCATGGAATTGCATATATCACGGTTTATCCAAACGTACCCTTTCGACCTATGAACGTTTTTACAAACCGATTCATTATAACCCATTTGTGAGAAATATGATTTTACCAATTTGTTCATTAGAGTCCTTTCGACCTATACTCTAGATTAAACCATCACGAGTCCATTTAACTTGTTTAATTCATAGGTGTCAAGTATGAATTACCAAACGTATTGCGCGCCAATATTTTGGAACAAAACATAACAAGAAGTCCTTTCGCCCTATAAATCCGGTTATGATTCATCAAAAAGATATTTAGACACGTTCCAATTCAAACAAACTCATAAGTAAGATCATAGTTCTTTATTGATTAAATTGCCAAACACTCCATATCAATATCTACATAGTTCCAAACAAGTAAACAAAACTACTCCATGATTATCTTAATCAAACACAAAGGTTCAACAATAATAATAAGCATAAACATTCTGAAATTATAAGAGAGATTACCAAAAGTATGGATACAATAAGTAAAAGGGAAGGATTAAAGCAACCTTCAAGCCTCCAATCGACTATACGCCTCTAAACAACCCGGTAAATCATATCAAAGCATCTTCTTCAGCCCTTGAACAATCTTCACGAATTTGGGAGAGGTTTCTGGTCTTTTGGGTTAGATATGGTGGAGGAAATTCGGATTTGGATGAAGGGGGTGGAATAACTATATGAAAACAAAGGCATATGGCCTCTATTTATACTAGAAAGCCCCCTTGGCCTCCAAGCATATTTCTTGGGCACAAAGGGTCATGAATCTTCCAGAATAATCAGTTATGAGGGGACTTGATTGGACTTGAGGCGGTTGGCATCATAAAATGGTGAATTAATGTACTTGGAAAAGTCAGCGGAGCCTCTGCCGGGCGGCACGGGCTTCTGCCGGGCGGCTAGCCACACGACCAAAAATATATTTTTCTTGATTTTGCGTATTAGCTTCCCGTTTGAGTCGTGCTTGGTCATGGGTCATTATACATCAATAAAACTTCATTTAAACTCTATCTTGGGCCTTGGAAGCTTGTATGGTTCACTCTTTTGTCGTTGAATTGCTTCCCGAGCTTGTTCTTGATGCGGGATTCTTCGTACTTGTACTAAACTTTGTTTTTACTTCTTTTCTTCGTCTTTTTCTTGCTTCTCTTATACTTGGCTACAAATATACTTGCAAACACACTTTGGTACAATTAAGTAACAAAAGCATATAAAAATAGCCAAATAACATATACAAAAGTACGGATAACGCTACTAAAAACATACTCAATTTGAGCGTTATCAAATTCCCCCACACTTAAGTTCTGCTCGCCCTCGAGCAGGTAAAAGAAAATTTGCTTGCCCTCAAGCAAATATAAGAAAAGAAATCTAGAAAGAAAATACCTAAATGGAATTTTAATTTTTTTTCTTTTTTTCTGAAATATATCGATATATTTTTGTTTTTTTATAAATGAGCGCAAAAGGCGCAAACACCCTAATTCCCCCACACTTAAGTTTTGAATTGCCCTCAATGTGAAAAATAACTTCAAAGTATGAATAATAGGGAAATAAGAGTAAGAGAAAACCAAACATCCGGGCATGAAAAATTGTGATCGAACTCAATATGATAGATGCTACGCGGATGCTAGCATAAGCGTGTGAGATTAATTAATTTCACCTCCAAGCATCCTCCTTCACCATTACCTGTTGCATTATCAAAACAAACAAACACACAAAATGCAAACAATAATATACTAAACATAACGAGTACGTAACACCCCCACACTTAAGATTTTCCAAGCTGAAAATCAACTTTCTTAGAGGGTGTACATATTATTAAAACCTCGGGTTGCCTCCCGAGAAGCGCTTAATTTATTATTGAGTCATTCGCTATACTCTTCCCCAGGATTCAGGATTCTTTGATGATACGGTTAAAATGGGAAATTTCCCTTTTTAAAGCTTGAGGGTATGAGATTTTTGGTATGTACTCCACAAGCGAATGAGATACATTTGGTCTTTTTGGGTTCTCCATGTCCTCAATATTTCCTTTCGACACTTCATTTCCAATGCCAACAAATGATATTAATTCTTTGTCACCAACATGATTCGATATTTCATCTTGTTCAAACACCTTCTCTTGAGTGTACGGGATATGCACGGTGCAATCCTTAAGAAATGGTGATACAGTCGGTGAGTTAGACATGATTAGGTTCGGGTTTGGCATGGTTGGATTAGGCTCAATTTCTTCCTCCATGATGAATTTAACATCACCCTTATCATTATCGTTTTGGATTGAGGGTATGTTGTAGACAATTTCATGTCTCGGTTTTGTATTTGTGGCAAGGGGAAGGGTTTTGGTAGGCAAGAGAAACTCAAATTGCCTCTCCAAGTTTTGGATTATCGCTTGGTGGTTCCTTAATCCTTGATTGATTTGATTTTCCAATTCAACCACCTGATTCTTCATACGTTCATTTGCTTTCGTTTGACTAGCCATCCACTCTCTCATCATCTCCTCCATTGAGGTTTCGGTAAATTCGAAATATCGTGATGGATGTGAGTTATGGTTTGGATAGGAGTACGAATTTATGGGTTCATGGTCGTGATATCCTCCGTGATATCTTTGGACATAATTCGCTTCATGAGGTTCACACATCAGCGTGTCATCCTTCATGTAGATTTGTAAAGCGTGGTTGTCTCTATGACCGTCTTGCATCTCTTTGAGCTCTTTCCTCATGATCAGGAATTCGGAATCGATTTTTGTAACGATATCTTCAAATTTCTCCATCAACATGGCGTGATAGAATCGATGTTGCTTCCACCGGCGGAAACAACGGTTTTGGGGCTGATTTAGAATTCACCTGAAAAATTGAGTTTGAGAAGGACTTTGTCCTCAAGGATTTCAAAAGCTTTGTTGGGAGTGTTGTAGAGGAAGATTCCTCCGGCGTCAAGAATTCCTTGTGTTGGATCGTCTAAACCATGATTGAATATTCGAATTATCGTGCCTTTGGTTAGACCATGTTCGTAACAAATGCAAAGCATTTCTTTGATTCGGAGCCAAGCGTCAACAAGAGTTTCGTTACCAAGTTGGTGAAAGCTATGAATTTCGTTTAGGAGACGTCTAAACTTTGCGAGAGAAAAGTATCAGCTTATAAAAGCTTCTCTCATTTCATTCCATGAAGTAATAGTTCCTTCATTAAGTTCGTCCAACCAAGTCTTAGCTTCTTCGGATAACGAGAAAGGAAAACTCCTCAACATAACCGCTTCCTCTTGATTTTCACCATATCAGAAAAGGTTACTAATCTCAAGAAAATCGGCTACGTGTCGGTGAGGATCGGTTCAGTTCGGATTTGCATGTGGGTACCATTGATATGGAAATTATCAGAAATAGGGAGCTGAACAATAGCGGAACTAGGAGTTGGAGTAACGGTCCTAGTGCTTGACCACATCGGTTGGTCATCAGGATCATTAACGGTTATGGGTGGGGAATCGGGTGATGTTTCAAATTTCTCCATCAATATTTTGATTTTGGATTTTACAGCAAAAACTTCCTCGATTAACGGTTGTTTGACATGAGATTCGGGTGATTCGATTTCGAGGGGTACATTTGGTGTTTTTTCGGATGTAGTCCTCTTTTTGATTTTACGTTTATGTTCGCGAAACGGATTAGCGAGATGTTTACCCCAAGAATGTGGGTTTATACAAACTCGGAGCGATTTGCAAAAAGTCATAGGAAATTAAATAAAAAGATAAACTAAAAAGAACAATAATCTTTTTGTATTTTTTTATTTTTATAAAATGACATAAAAAGAAAAATAAACTTGACTACTATAAGAAAAATATTAATAGAATTATTTTTACTATTACTATTACTATGAGAAGATTTATAAAAATAAACTAGTTACGACTAAATCCTTTTTTTTAAAGACTACTTTTGTTTGGATTTTTTATAGACTTTAAGACACGTTTTAAAATAACGACAAAAGTATTAAAACAAACGAGTAGAAAAGACGACTAAACAATACACTTTTTTTTCTTTTTCTGATAGACTTTTTAACACAAACGAATTATTATATAAAACAAAGACGACTTTAGAAAACTTCTTTTTTTTACTAAAGACACAAACGAAAAAGAAAAACAATTAAAAAGAAAACACAAACGAAACCACAAACGAGTATTGTACCAAATCTATCAAACCGGGTGGTTTGACGGACCTCGGGTTCCAACCACGGGGTTTGGGATCAAACCGGGCAGATAAAATTACGAAATTGGCACAAAGGGTTTGAAACGGGGCGGTTGGGTGGTGTTTGGTTCATGTCTTTCGGGCTTGATTATTTGGGAATCAAAATAAAAAAGGATATAAAAGTCTTAGTCGGTTCTTTCTTGACAAACAAGGGTTTAATCAAGTTCAAACACAACTATGAACAAGATTAAACAACGCTTGAACTAGGATTAATGTCACACCTCGACTATGGCGGAAACACAGGAATGTGACATACTGAATTTCATTGCACAAGATACAAGATCATACCATCCAATTTACAAAAGATCAAGATTTACAATAGTTTACATGTTTACATTTTTTGACTCAAAATGTACAAGTCTCAAGTTAACATCCCACATGTGTACTTCTAAAATTTCCATTTCCTGATTTACCTTGGTTCGTAACACACCTGAAAATAATACTCGAAAAGGTCAACATTAATGTTGGTGAGCTCGTAGGTTTGAAGAAAACCCAGTCGCTGTGCCAATATTTCAAACAGTGGACAAATGTGCATTATGACAGTGAATATATGCAAAATCACTAAAAACCCCATGACTTAGCATCCTCGCTAGTCATCACGCCAGCATATACCAATGATCTTGGAGTCACAACTCCGAGGTCATACTCATCTAAAGGCCTACCAGCTAAAGCATTTACTTAGGGTAGACCCTTCACAAACATAGCAAATCCATGCTAATCACATACATTGCCATTCACCTCGATGCACGCAAGTACAATCAAACCACATAATATTCACATAGCAGTCATAAGCACATAACATTGTCCAAAAACAAAACCACGTTTCGCACAGTTCAGAAATCAGTTCAAAACACATTTGAGTATCATTTTCCTCAAACGAAAAAGCATTTAAAAATGGGGCTACGAGAACTCACCTCAACAGATTATAATAATCGCATAAATAATCTCTACACAACGCACAACGGTACCCGTCCATGACCTAACATTCATTTTGCCTTATTAATATTTTGTACAAAATTGCCTTATTGTACAAGCGTTTGTCCTTACTCACTTCTTATTACAAAACCCTCATTCTTAGTACAAAACGTTTTGGTATCATGGTTATGTGGTAACTTCGTAAAACAACTCGATGCACTTGCGCTAAGTGCGACATCAACAATTAATACTCAAAAATATACCCAACAACTAAAACGATATAACTGTCCAAACGGTTCGAGGAAATCCGACGAGAAATGAGTAAAAACTCAAATATTTGAAATAAAAAAATAAACATCTTTGTAACGATTAGATATATATGTTTAAATGTATATATGATAATAAAATAATAATATTTTATTATTTTTGTTTTTTATCGAGCTAAACAAGGTAAGCATAAAATCTTGCCATCTTAGTTTAACCATGTTCGATCGTTTAATCGTGACACTTAACGTTCATTAAAAATCATCTTTTGTCTTTTAGTCGGATTGACACGAAATATTTTTTCTATAATATTTTCTAAGTGTGATTCATTTTATAAAATTCGACATTACCCGTTCGTTTGTAAAAGGTTCCCAAGGTTTTCAAACCTTAATTTCAACA